>NEWO01000302.1:152505-168898 GCA_003013225.1 Phalaenopsis aphrodite
TATTTTTGGTAAGATATAATTGATTAATTAGGTCTAATAAGGGTTAGACCTAATTAATATTTATTGAGTTAAACCTAATGTAGTTAAGGTCTAACTAGGATTTAATTAGGTCTAAATGTGATTTAAACCGAATTAGGTGTGTATTGAGTTAAACTTAATGTAGTTAAGGTTTAACTAAGGTTTAATTTGGTCTAAATCTATTTTAAAACTAATTAAGTGTGTATTGAGTTAAACCTAATGTAGTTAAGGTTTAACAAACGTTTAATTAGGTCTAAATGTGGTTTAGACCTAATTAGGGGTGTATTGAGTTAAACCTAATGTAGTTAAGATTTAACTAAGGTTTAATTAGGTCTAAATATGGTTTAGACTTAATTAAGGTTTGATTTTGTATTAAACATAATTTAATTAAGTTTTAATAGGTTAATTAAGTCTAATGATGTCTTTTAGACCTAATTAAAGTTTGATTTTGTATTAAACCTAATTTGATTAAGGTTTAATAGGTTAATTAAGTTTAATGATGTCTTTTAATCCTAATTAAAGTTTAATTTGAGTCTATTTTGAGTTAGACTCAATATTAACTTAGTCCATGATGAAATGAACTACGTATGGTGAGACGAGAATTTTTAGGGTTTAAAATATTAATTTAAAATTAATAAATTTAAACCCTAATATAAAAATGTCATTTTAATTTGTTTAATGGTTTGAGAATTGTCATTTTAAGGTTATTGCCTGTCACCTTAAATTTTCTATCCATTTTTAATTTTCTTTTTCCTTAATTTTTATTTTTATAATTATTTAAAAGAAATAATTACAAAGTGTCTTCAAAATTAGGAAATTGTGTCTTAAGGGATTTTTTTTAGCTTAGGAAAAATCAGGGAGGATTCCTAAGGGTCTAGAGATAAATCTCTACAAATTTCAAAATTTTTGAATTTATAAATAATTTTTTAAAATAAAAATACTCGAGTGAGTAAAATATCGCGTGTCCTCGTACTTCCCGAAACGTGGTTAATCCGTTGCGGAATCCCAAACACTGGATCAACCATGATTAAATCAGAGCTGTCCATTTCCAAACATGGAAATGGACGACATCCATTCATCTTCTTTATTAAGCTTATCCCGTCAGCCGTCCATATGAAAACTTTAAGATCTTGATGGATTCTTAATGGATTTTCATGATTTTTGGCTCTATAGCTTCTTCTGAAGGAGGCAAATTCATTCATACGCTGATGATGGAGTTTTGAAATGATTTGTTTCATAATTGATCAAAATCGAGAGACACTTAGGTCGAAATGGCCATACCTTGGCTTGATGGAGTAAAGCTTCAATCAAATTTGCTCGAAACGATTCGCAAACCCTCACGATCCTTCTATGTAGGAATTTGATCATGAGGGGTCACGGTTTAATGTAGAACTAGGTTAAGGCTTGAAGGAAGATCCAATTTTGACTGGAATCTTCTTCTTACACCTCAGGGAAGATGTAGGAAGAGTTAATTGGAAGATTGGGTAGAGTTTTCGTTGCACCCGATAATGTCCTAGTTTTGGGGTTTTTCGGGATGGACAAATTGAGGAGATTCATTGGGTTTCATGGGTAATCAATTGGTAAAAATGTAGGGAGTATTTTTGGTGTTGGGAGTTTTGGGAATTTGATAGTGTGGATGGTTTTCCTCAATTTCTCCTCTTCCCTTTTTTTTGGGTAGCTCCATTTATAGGCCTTCATGGTGTCTAGAGAGCCTAGGTTCATTTGAGGGAGGAAAGAGAGGTGTTATCTTGACTGTGGATAAGTTTTTAGGATGATGATCAGCATGGATCAACCTCCCAATTAATTATCCATAGAGGTCTTTCTTTTGGTTAAATTTTGAGCTCAAATTTTGGCTACTCCCTATTGGCTAGTTTGGGTAGTGAATTTGGCAGCTCAAAGGGCTTGAAATGACCTTCACCACATAAGCTTCAATGGTTAATTAATACTCTTGAGGATAGAGTGACACATACTCTTCCTTATCACCATCTTTCACATTTTATTTTACCATTTTGATGATTGTTTTAATCATGAGAAGGATGAGGCTTATATGAGTTCTTTCTTCATTGTAGAATGAGGGAGGTGAAGGATGAGCTCAACACTTCCATTTTCTAGAATTCATGAGGGAATGCCACCTCATTATTCCTCTCATGATACCTTTATAATGACCTTTTGTCTTTGGTCATTCATTGAAAAATTGTCATGTCATAGGTGTCCTATGGGTCTTATGGATTATGGGTAACTCATATGAGATCACTCATGATGTCATTAATGGGTTTGGAATTTTGAAAACCATTTATTATGTCATAAATGAGGTCACATGTCAAAATGGCTTTTTAATTATATTTCTATTTTAATTAATTGTGTAATTAATAAAAAAAAGTGGAAATATTTTTATTGGCCAATAAATTAATCAAAATAATTTTAGAATAAATTATTTGATTAATTTCTATCATTTTTTGTTCAAAATTGGGTATTTTGACCAAATTTGATAAATACTGACTAGGGTCGACCAATGTTGACCTTGGTTGACTTAGGTTGACCAATGCTAGTCCAAAGGTGCTCAATGTGAGCCACCCAACCTTGTTATGGTTGGGTTATTCATAAATTCCATGGGTTTGATGGTATGGATTAACTTGGTCATGTTGACCATAATTGACCCTTAGTTGACCATGTTGGTCAACATGATGATCATTGGGTCTTAGATCGACTATTTAGACCAATTTGACTTTTAGGTCAAATGTTACTCAATGTAGTCAAAGTGGTGAACTAAGTCATGGGTTGACCATTTTGACCAAAATTGACTATAGGAGTCAAAGTGGACCAATTAGATTAATTGATTTTTTGGTCACCAAAATGACCTCTTAAATCAAGGTTTGACCAAATCAGGGCTTATTACCACTGATTTGATGATTTTAGGGTTTAAACTAGTTAATTGGTTCAAGTTGACAAAAGTTGACCAGTTTGACCAAAATTGACTATATGAGTCAAAATTGATCAATTAGATCATTTAAGTATCAATGTTGACTTTTTTATCATGAAGATGACCATTAAGTCAAAAATTTGACCAAGTTAGGGTCTGTCACCACTAATCAGATTATTTTAGGGTTTATCATTGTTAAGATTCAAAAAGAATGTTTTGAGGGTTATTTTAATTTCTAGGCTTTTAATGACTCTAGAAATGTCCAAAGAAGTCAATATTGAAAGACTCTTTTATCTTAATGGCCGCAATGATCCTTTTAGGTCTTTTAAATGTGTCTGAGAATCTTAAATCATAAAATTCCTCAAGTTGAGTTTGGTCTATGAATGTTATTTTAAGACCTTCACTAAAAGTGAAGTCAACAAACATGGGGAGATTTATCACAAAAATTCTTATCAAAATATTTTCCGCCTTCAAAAACTACTAAGCTCGGAAATGATATCACATCTTTTTTTTAGTTTTAAGGAGAATTAATTTATGAAGTCTATGGAAGATTTAAAGATCTTCTTAGAAAGTGTCCACACCATGCATTGCTAGATTGGTTAATAATTCAAACTTTTTATAATGGTTTGGTTGGATTTATTAGATTGATAATTGACACTGCTGCTGGTGGATCATTAATGACAAAACCATTTGATGAAGCATATTCTTTAATTGAAGAGATGGTTACTATTAAGTTTCAATGGCCCTCTAAAAGGGTGAATCCTAAAAGAGTAGCTAGTATTCATGATTCTGATACAATATCTGTGTTAGGTGCTCAAATAGTTGTTATATCGTAGAAGATAGATCAATATGGAATGAATTATTATCATATAACAATTATGCTTTAGGAAAACTCATTAGGACAAATGATAGAATCTCAATCTTCTTATGAGACTTTAAATGTAATAAACGATCGTTTTAATAACCCTTATACCAATTATTATAATCTTAGATGGAAGAATCATCCAAACTTTAGTTGGAGTAACAATAACTCAAATGCTGCAAATCCGCAACGGGGAAACAATTTTGTTAACCAATTGAGAAACTCCAACAATCAAGGGAATCAAGCTTATAAACCTTACTACCCCCTAGGATTTAATAATTTGCAGTAAGGATAAAAAGCTATCAAAGGAAGAATTGATATTGCAAATGGGCAGTCAATTACAAAGTCAAGGAGTAGCAATCAGAAACATAGAAAATCAATTGGGATATATTGCTACCACACTTAGCAATAGGCTTCTAGAAACATTTCCTAGTAATATTGAAGTAAATCCTAAATATCAGAACAAAGAGAAAATTAAAGCTATTCAACTAAGAAGTGGAAAAGATTTAGAAAATAAAGTTCAACAAGAAGTTGAAGTTGAAAATGATGAGGTGGAAAATGAAAAATCTGGTGAAGATTTTCATATTTAAGTAGAAAGTCCTATTAAACTAATGAAAATCATCCTAGAAAAAACACCACCTCCATTTCCTCAAATAATGAAGCAGAAACACAAAGATAATCAATTATTGAAATTTTTAAAAATTTTTGAGGAAATTAACGATAAACATACCATTTGTTGAAGCTTTGGAACAAATGTCAAGCTATGTAAAGTTCATGAAGGATATACTTAATAAGAAAAGGGAGTTTGCAGATAATAAGACTATTGCACTCAGTGAATAGTGTAGCGCTATAGTTCAAAAAAAGCTTCTTGAAAAACTTTATGATCCTGGAAGTTTTACAATTCCTTGTGCTATTTGCGAACAATTTTATGGAAAATATTTATGTGATTTAGGAGTCACTATTAATCTTATGTCGTTATCAATTTTCAAAAATTTTAGCTTAGGAGATATTTCACCTACTACAGTAACTCTTCAGTTAGCTGATCGTTCGATTACCTATCCTAAAGGAGTTATAGAAGATGTTTTGGTAAAAGTTTATAAATTTAGCTTTCTTGTAGACTTTATTGTATTAGATATTAAGGAAGATAAAGAAATTCCTATCATTTTAGAAAGACCATTCCTAGCCACTTGAAGAGCTTTGATAAATGTGCAGAAAAAATAACTAACTATGAGAGTAAGTGATCAAGAGGTTACATTTTATATTGTAGAATCAATGAGATACTCTGCAAAAGAACATGAGATTGAATGCTTCAGAATGGATATTAACGAATATTTAAGCCATGAATATTTTAAGAAGACTTTTGAAAGCAAATTTGAAAAGGAGTATATGGAATATCATGATGAGAATAAAATTCATGATGAATCTATGGAAGTGAGAAAGAGGATTTGGATTATGTTTAGGAAAAATATGAAATGTTAGATCCTGTAGAAAGTAAAAAAAATTTGATTTCATTTATTGAGAAACCAACTGAACTAGAACTAAAAACACTTCATATACATTTGAAGTATGCATTCTTAGGAGATTTATCTACATTACATGTTATAGTATCCTCAGAATTAATTGATACACAAGAACAATAGTTGTTGGAAACTTTAAAAAGATATAAGAAAGCCTTTGGATGGATATTAGCTGATATTAAAAGAATCAGTCCTTCAATTTGTATGCATAGAATTTTATTAGAAGATCAACATAAACCAAAAGCTGAACCTCAAAGGAGATTAAATCCTATGATGAAAGAAGTTGTGAAGAAAGTGATTATAAAATGGTTAAATGCTGAAATAATATATCCTATTTCATAGAGTGCTTGGGTAAATTCACATTGTTCTAAAGAAAGGAGGTGTGACTGTAGTGATAAATGAGAATAATGAATCAATATATACAAGATAAGTCACTGGTTGAAGAATCTACAAAGACTATAGAAAATTAAATTCTGCCACTAGGAAGGATCAATTGTCTTTACCCTTTTTGGACCAGAGGTTGGATAGATTACCTGGGCAGAAATATTTTTATTTTCTAGATGGATATACTAGTTATAACTAAAAACATATTGCTTCAGAGGATCAAGAGAAAACAACATTTACTAGACCTTATAAAACATTTGCTTTTAGGTGAATGCCCTTTGGATTATGTAATGCACTTACAACATTTCAAAGATGTATGATGTCAATTTTTAGTGATTTGATTTGGGAGAAATGTCAATTAGTGGTTGCAGGAGGAATTGTGCCTGGACATAAAATTTCAGAAATTGGCATGGAAGTAGATCCTACAAAAATAAAGGTTATATCAAACTTACCTCCACCTACTACCATAAGAGGGGTTAGGAGATTTTTAGGACATGCTGTATTTTACATGAGGTATGTTAAAGACTTTTCAAAAATTACTAAACCTTTATGCCAACTTCTGAAAAAAGATACAAAATTTGACTTTAATCAAGATTGCCATAAAGCCTTTGAAACTGTAAAGAAAAAATTGATCATTGCTCATATAATTGTTTCACATGATTGGGAGAAACCTTTTGAATTAATATGTGATGTCAGTGATTATGCTATTGGAGTTGTTTTAGGGAAGAGATATGATAAGATTTTTAAAGTCATATATTATGCTAGTAAGACTCTTAATGATGCTCAGATTAATTACACCACCATTGAAAGAGAGTTATTAGTCATTGTGTATGTTTTTGATAAGTTTAGGTCATATCAGATTGGAGCTAAATGTGTTGTGCATGAAATATTTGATGCAAAAGAAGGATGCTAAACTAAGATTAATTAGATGGGTACTTATGCAAGAGTTTGATTTTGTAATAGTCGATAGGAAAGAGACTGATAATCAAATTGCGGATCATCTATCTAGGCTAGAACAAGAAGAAATACTTGATTTGGAGAGAAAAATTAATGAAACGTTTCGTGATGAACAACTTTATGTTGTAAAAGGAAGGGAAATACATTGGTACGCTAATATTGTAAATTATATTGTTAGTGGTATTTTACCATATGAACTTACGAAACAGCAAGAAAATAAATTTATTTATGATGCAAAGTCATATTTTTGGGATGATCCATATTTCTATAAACAATGTAAGGATTTAGTAATGAGACGATGTGTTCCTTATAAATAAATTTAGGAAATTATTCAAAAATGTCATGATTCTGAATTTGGAGATCATTTTGGAAATGATAGAACTGTTCGTAAACTTTTACAAACTGGATTTTATTGACCTACCCTATTTAGATATGTTAATATATATATCAAAACATGTGAACAGTTTTAGAGAGTAGGTGATATTTCAAAAAGAAATGAAAAGCCTCTAAATTTTAATTTGGAAGTTGAAATTTTATATGCATGGGGATTAGATTTTATGGGACCATTTATACCTTCATTTGGAAATATTTATATATTGATTGTTGTGGATTATGTTTCAAAATAGATTGAAGCAATCGCTTTACCTAGATGTGGTGCTTAGAGTGTTTCAAAATTTTTAATTAAAAATATTTTTACAAGATATAGAATGCCTAGAGTAATCATTACTGATGGAGGATCTCATTTTAGGAATGCAACAGTTGTAAAATTGGTGGAAAAAATATAATATAATTTATAAAATTGTGACTGCTTATCATCCCCAAACTAGTGGTTTAGCAGAAGTATCTAATTGTGAAATGAAGAGAATTTTGGAAAAGAGTGTTAATCCTAATAAAATGGATTAATCTGCTAGATTAGATACTGCATTATGGGCATATATGACAGTCTATAAGACACCTATAGGAATGTCCCCATATAGATTATTTTTTGGGAAGACTTGTCACTTGCAAGTTGAATTGGAGCATAAAGCTTATTGGGCTATAAAAGAATTTAATTTTAGTTTGAAAGAAGCAGGTGAGAAAACATTATTGCAATTGAATAAGCTTGAAGAAATTAAAAATGAATCTTATGATAATGCGAGGATTTATAAGTAAAAGATGAAAGAATGGCATGATCGTAAGATAATAAAAAGAGAATTTGAACCTAGACAGGAAGTTTAATTATACAATACAAGATTGAAATTATTTCCTGGAAAATTAAAGTCTAGGTGGAAAGGGCCATTCAGAGTTATAAAAGTCTATCCTTGTGGGGCGGTTAATGTCGAAGACCCCAAGAATGGATGAATATTTAAAGTGAATGGGCACATATTGAAATCATATTTTGATGTTCAAAGACCAGCTTATAAAGAGAATGCAATGTTGGGTCACCCAGAATAAGACTGGGAATGTTAGGCTGACGACATTAAACCAAGCGCTTTCTGGGAGGCAACCCATATTTATCGTTGTTTAGTTTGCTTTTGAATTTGTTGTATTTGAAATATTTTACATATATTTATGTTTAGGTCTTTATGAAGTCCGTGTATTTGAGAAAAATATTTAGAAGCATCTTTATTTACCTAATCTTATGAAAATTTTGAGAATTTATTGGATTAAAATTAAAACGGCGAAGATTTTGGAACTGGCGCATGATGCGCCAGAATAGCGCATGATGCGTCGATTCCAGAGAGCTAGTGCATGATGCGCCAGATTGGCGCATGATACGCTGTGGTATCAAAATTGACTAAAACCTGTCAAGCGATTTTGACGGTTTTTTGCGGTTTCTTTAAATCTTAAGTTTATTTTAAGGGGGAAAATGAGGGAAAAACCACTGGATTTCAAATCCGATGGCTTCCCACTCCAAAAATACTATGCGATTTGATATTTTCAACTGAATAAATTTTGTCAGTTTCAATGCTCAGAAATTACATGATCGAGTTTTAGTGAAGAAGAGGCTAATCAAAGAAAGGGGATTAGTGAATTGAGTATTCAACATGTCGAATACTCGAGTGGAAGAGACTATTGCGCAAAGGCACTGAGAAGTACTTTGCTACACTACTGTCACTGCCATTGTTACTGTAGTAAAAGAATTTTATGCAAATCTTCATGGGATCAACCAAGGAAAGATCAATGTGTGAGGCAAGTTTGTGCAATTCACTCCTTCAAGAATAAACGAGGTGTTTATGATTGAGAATGTGTCCATCTGCCATTATGCAAATTTTACCACTGCGAGAGATAATATGAATGAACTCTACTGCTACCTTACAGATGAAGATGCGAATTGGGAGACCAGAGATGATAGAAATGTAAGTTTTCCCTCATCATTTTTAAATCTAGTTTTAAAAGCTTGGAACTTCTTCATTGCATCGAAGTTACTGCCCACCATGAAAATCAATATGGTAAATAAGGAGACTGTCATTCTGAATTATTTTATTCAAACTGGAAAACCTATTGTTGCTGGAGCTATTATTGTGAAATCGGTTTTGGGTTTGATTGTCAACGGATCTGCAACTGACTTGGACATTCATCCACTATTTTTCTACTGTGCAGTCAACCGCAAGTACCTTATGTAAGTTAGGAAAAAGTGCTTCTTCCTTGGAAGTCAACGGATTCAAAAGTCTATTGCAATTATATTAGAATGGGAGATGAAAGTGATATGAATGTGTTGATGGATCAAGAATCTCAGAATTCATCACCTGTTCAGCCCTACTACAACTTGAGTGTACTTTTGAAGAAGATTAAGAAGATTGAAAAAAAGATGCAAAATCTTATGCATGTGATTAAAAATATTATTGAAATGCTGGATCATCTGGATTGGAGACTAAAGGAACATTTTGAACATGTTGGGTGTATATAAGATGGTTTGGTACATATGTTCAAAAAACATTCTTGGATTGAGGAGGAAAATTCAACTGATGAATTTTTATATCGACGCACCTACAACTTGTAAGTGCACTATAATCTATGAGAGATATCCAGGAGGATGATAGTAAAGAAGATGTTTGAACTTAATTTATGTGCGGAACTTCTGTTTAGTACTATTTTTTTTAGTTAATTTGTTATGTTGGATTGCATTTCCTTTCTAGTGTTGGACATTATCTATGTTTATGTTTTGAATTTTGATGTTTAGATTTCAGTGTTAGGATGTTGGTTTGCTTTAGAACATCAAATTTGAAGTTTGTTGGCTTGAAAAATGTTGATTTGTAATAGCACAGATTATATATATATATATATCTGTGTGTGTGTGTGTGTGTGTGTGTGTGTGTGGTGTGTGTGTGAGTTTTGTGATTCTTGTGAAAGTTTGGGGTTAGTGTGATGTTTAGTTACTTTTAGAAAGCTTTATTTGAGTCAAATAAAGGCTGACGTAAAGCAACATGGAGCAGATTTCCACAAAAATTGAAATCTGGAGAATTTAAGCTCTAGCGCATGATGCGTCAATTTATAGAGCCTTACACATAATGCGTCGAAGGTCTGAACACGCTAGATCACCTAGAAAATAGCAAAATTGCACTGATAAACTCCATTTTTTCTACTTAAGTCGTCTTCAACCTCAAGACCTTGGTCCAAGGCGTCACATTATGGGTGAAAGAGAAGGATTCAGAGGCTAAAAACCATAGATTTCATCTTCGTTTGGTAAGTGCTTCACTTAAGCTTAGAAATTTTATTTTCACCATGGATTTGGGAGATCCAAAATTTGGGAGTTTTGATGAAAAAGTTTTCAGAAAACTCATTGTGAAAAGTTTCTTACCAAATAATCTTGTTTGAGTTAGATTTTTTATTTAGCAATTTATTTTGAAATTATTTGGATTTTCATAGAATTTTCAAATGGCTCCCTGAGTTAAAAGAGGAAGGCCGTCCAAAGATTTTCATGCATGAAGATTTGTTAGTTTTAAAGCCCACAGTTACAATACTCAAATTAAAACAAGAAGAATGATCCAAAAGCGGGCGTTTGCAAACACGAGTGGCAAGATCGAAAGGTTGATCCTTGCCAGAAATTGGGAAAGATTATGCTACTTCACTATCGTAGCAATTGTCCCAATGGTTCGGGAGTCTTATGCAAACCTGAGGTTCACTATTGAAGATTACATCTTGGTTAGAGGTAAACAAGTTGAATTTGTTGCTGATCAGATCAATACTTTTTATGGGTTGAGGGGTGTATTTTCTTATGAATATGCTGCATTCATGATGATGATTCATCACTGGATAAAGTGATTGCATTTTTGACTGATGGAAGAGGAGAGTGGAAGACTAAGAATAACAAGATAGTTAACTTCCCTGCTTCCAAGTTCACTATTCAGTCAAAAGTATAACACAAATTTATTTTTGTCAGACTGTTGCCAACAAATCATTTGAATGATGTTACAAAAGACAGAGCTGCACTAAATTATTGCATTTAAAGCATGAAATTAATAGATGTTGGTGCACTTATAGTTCAGCATGCTCGAAGTATAGCTGGTAGGTCTACAACTTGTGGTTTGGGACACCCTGCCCTGATTTTCACTCTATGTGAACAATCAGGAGTAGAGTCCCATAGAAATGAAGAAAGATTACATCCACAAAATCCAATTGGGAGGCATATGATTCAGAGAGTGGTATCATTTGTTGAATCTACTGGTGGAAGAAGAGAGAGGCCCTCTACATCTGTTGCAGGGGCGTATACTACTCAATCTGCATCACTTGAAGGTATTATGGACCAACTGATGATTAAATAAATGGACATAATTAATATTCAAACTCAATTGGGAGAGATAGGAGCAAGAAATGCTTATAATGACGAATATCAGCAAAGGAGAGTTCAACATGATATTGATTTTAAGAATGCTATAGTAAGACATCTTATGGGTGAGCCTAATGTGGACTTTCCTACTTGCCTCGGTTTCACTCCCTATGCTCCTGTTCATGATGAAGAAGAAGAAGGAGAAGAAGAAGAAGATTTTGATAACAATGAGGAAGGAGATGAGGAATGATTTTTGTGAGTTTAGTTTAGTGTGTCTTGATGTTTGCTTGTTATTTGTGATTGTAATGTGTTGAACTTTTATTTGAAACTTGTAGTAAAAACTTTTATGTTGTGTTATAAACTAAACCAGTAAAGTAACTGTAGACTTTAACTTTTTCTGTATTTTTAGTATTTTTACTTTATTTTTTCTTTTTTTGTATTTATGTTTTAATTTTAGCAAGTTATTTAGAATATATTATGTTTTATTTAATATTTTAAAGTTTGTATGAAGTTTTATAGTTAGCACCTGCAGTATACCAGATCCCAATTTCATAGTTTGAAATCCTTTACCAGTCAGTTTTTATTTTCATGTATTTACTGTTTTTCTTTGACCAACTAAATTTTATAATTAAAATATTTTTAAAATCACTTAAAAACTTTAAGTTTGGAGGAAAGAAAAAATTATTTTGAAAGAAGTAAACTAAATTTTATTTGTTCCCAATTAATTATATTTTCAAAATTAATTTAACATAGTATGGGATATTAAGATTTAACTTTAAATGATTATACTTATCTTTATAAATATTGTGGTAAATTTAGGTAAATAGTTTTTAATAATGAAGGTCAATTCTAAAGTTAAAGATATTTGGTATGATAAGACAAGACTATATATTTCTTATTTAAAGTAAAGGTAGTTGTATTTTTGAAGTGTTAAGAACTTTAGAGTTTCATGTAAGAAGAAAAGAATGAGACTTTATAAAAAATCATAAACTAATATGAATTTATAAAGGAAGAAATGTATAGAGTTTTAACTTTAAGAAGAGGACAGTGAAGTTCAAAATTATTAAAGGCTATCCAGATATAGTAATCCTCACTTGAAAAAGAAAAAGAAAAAGAAAAAGAAAAGAAATGATTGAAAATATCCTAAAAGAAAAAAAAAGGAAAAAGAAAAGAAAAATAGGTGAGAAGAAGCTTGAAGAGATGTCAAATAAGAAATTGGTTTCATTTGAATCAACTTAAGTAATGAGCTTTATTACATTTTCTAAACTTATATTGGAGTCTTACTAGCATTTCTAGTAACGTTTCCATGAAGTTCTTTTTCATGTGAATGTTCTAAATGTCCTTAATATGACAAATTACAACTTTTCTTGAAATAAATAGAGATTCAGAAAACTTAAATTTGATTAATAAGTATTCCTAGACTTAGAATTTGAATCTAAGTTATTAAAGGTTTTTCTTAAATTTAGTTATTCTATTTATTTAACTAAAGTATAGAAGTTATAAGTTAATCTATATCCTAAGCCATATGCTTTTATGTAGTAAAAGTATCACTTGATGACAAGTAAAATTTACGTTTGGGAATTTTGATACACCAAAATAATATATTATTTTAAGCACATATTTTATGCTTATTTTTGGTGATATTACACTTTAAAGAAGGGTATTTTCAAGTTTTTGTTGCATGTATGTCATTTTTAGTCATTCAGAGCAAAAATAGAAAGAAATGACAAAATTTGGAACCAAAACAACGACTTTTGCGATTCGGCGCATGAGGCACCAGATCGGCTCATGATGCGTCTTTTGACAGAGAACTAACGCATCGGCGCATGATGCGTTAGAGATGAATTTTTGCAAATAAAGGCGGTTCGAGAGAAATTTTGCATGAATTTTCAAAGAAACACTTGTTCTACACACCTATTGGAGTAATTCAATGCATCTAGACACTTTAGAAGGTTCTTTTATGAAGAGATATGTCTCTTGGATCAAATGACACCTCTTTTGAATTCAAAAGAGTTGACTTTTGGAGGGAATTTTTAGAGGGGAATTTTGAATTCTTTTTCAAAGGACGCAACCCAAAATAAAGAGAAGACTTGATAGAGTTGGCGTAAGAGGAGAAAGGGAAAGAGAGAGAGAGAGAAAGTTAGTGTGAGAGACAAAATGAGAGAAGAGGAGATTTTCTTCTAGGGTCGTAAGAGGAGAGAGAAGGTGAGAGATTTCCTCTTCATTACACTTCTAAGAGAGAATTGAGTGGGATTGTAAAGAGAGAAAGGCTTGGAGAGAACTTCCAGAGAATTGCTTAGGAAGGATTATGAGATAAGTTGTTTCTTTTATTTCTTTTATTTTGTAAACTTATTTTCTTATATGAAATACCTATTTTGTCATATCATTCTCAAGTATTCTAAGTAGTCTTCTTTATCTTTATCCTTTGAGATATGGTTTTGTGAAGAATTGATTTTGTTTTCCACAGTTTTAAATATTAATAATTTGTGATTATTTGAACTCCAATCTTCATTTACTTTTCAATCTGGCCAATTAAGATGTTAAAACTTGTTGAGAGACACATGTTCTAAAAAGGGATATGATTTCTATAACATAAGGATAATCACATTTGATTTCATGGAAAAGTATGTCATCCAGAGGATTGAGTGCAAATAAATAGGGAAATGTTTTATTGGATGTAGAATTGGAGATTTTAAGGTGACAGATTAAAATCCTCAATTTGGTCTGGTTAATTGGAAATTGATGCAAGATTATTAGCCCTTAGGTGAGAGAGTACTGGGATTAGGTGCAAATAAATATGGAAATGTAATTTGTTGGATACATAATTGGAGATTTTCAGGTAACAGATTAAAATCCTCAATTTAGTCCGGGATTAGGTGCAAATAAATAGGGAAATATACTTTGTTGGATGCAGAATTGGAGATTTTAAAGTGACATATTAAAATCCTCAATTTGGTCTAGTTGATTGGAAATTGATGCGAGATTGTTAGCCCTCGGGTGAGAGAGTAGTGAGAGCTCTTGAGTGGCAACCAATATCCTCTCAGCCTAACCATGGAAATAGGGACCAAACTCTGGATTAATCAATCTTCTTTATAACACTCGGAAGAGAATAAAAAATAGGATTGCTCATATTTGGCACAAAACAGTTTATATATATATATATTCAAATGATTTCAATTTCTTCACAATCCATATATTCATTGTAAAGTGGAAGGATGCTTTCTTAAATTTAAACTTTCAGTCAAAACAAAATTTTTTTTTAGTTTTCATAATTTTACTTTTGAAAGTTAGCTATTAGTTAGTCAACTTTGTTTTTCAATTACATTTTACATAGCATTTATCTTGGTATTTAATATTCAAACTTCATACATTACTTTTATTTTTATATTTTTAAATTATAAAAAAATTTTAAAAACTTACTTCAAGGGTTTTCCAACTTCCCTGTGGGATCGATATTTGGGACTTCATTAGAGCCCATTATTAGTTGAGTGATATGTATATATACTTGCGTTGATTTTAATGGGGATTTAGCAGTTTAAAAAAAAAATAAAAGATCAAAAATTTTCATAAAAAGTGTTTTTGTTGGGATTATATTACACATTTATTATATAACTGTCGTGTGCGATTTTGTAATATTAGAAAATATTTGCAAACTTAATACACTAAATCTACCCCTACCAGTGCATCACTAGGGGTTGAGTCAATAAACTGGTTGAGGAAATGGACTGCATCCATAGCAATGTCATTATTATCATTAAGTCACTCACCAATAGAATTTTTTATGCCATGCATGTTGTTACACTTTCTTTTGTATTGAATGTAAGCATAGTAGAATTTGGTGCTTCTATCTCCATCTATAAATTTGTTAATCTCAGCCTTATGACTTAAGTAAAATTCCTACCACACGATGGCAATAAGTAAACTCTCTTGTGCCACAATTAAAGAGCTTTCCTCAACAACTCCCTCCAACACAGCCACTTTCAGAGCCTTCACCTCTCATTCAACAACATCCACAACTTTGAAGACATCCCAAAAAGTATTCCAACATCAGGCTTTTAGAGCTTTACTAACCTAACATGAAGGTGCCACAAATTAATCAAAGGATTTTCATGAAAAATGCCACACCAGTTGGTAGCCACGCAATCAAGAAAGGAAGGGTGCTCAGACCACATGTTGAGATATCTAAAAGGAGGTGGCTTATGAGGTGGAGGGGTGGGGGGGGAGGGGGGATGGAAGGGGGCAGAAATGTTGATGAGAAGTAGTCTGTGGTCAGAACCAACCAAAATCTAATGGGTGACAGAAGTAAAAAGGAAATGTTGAAACCAAATGTCATTAACCAGGAATCTGTCTAGCCTCTTCCAAAATTTTCCTCTCTTCCAAGTGAATGAATGACCATAAAGCTAAAGTCAAAGAGGACAACCAGCTAAACATTATCACTAAAAGTAGTAATCTTTGAGAGGTTGGGAGACCGTCCACCAAATTTTTCAGTTGATGAGCCAATGCAATGGAGATCCCCTCCCACCATCAAGCAGAAAGACATATTAGAGCTGATAGTGTGCAGTGCCGACTGAAGCTCAATTCTAGCAGCCTTATTGCATCCATCATAGACAAAGTAGCAAATCCAAATTGATCATTCATAAGGAAAGAAAGGTGGATAAATTAGATATGATTAACCAAAACAGACCATTTGATTTATTTTCTGGAAAAGAGCAAAATTTTATTATTGATATTAGCAAAATGAGAAAAACCAGTAAACCTTTTGATCAGTTTCTTAGGGTGTTTTTGAGCCACAGGTTCCAAAACTACAATAAACCAGAGCTAGTATTTTTTATTCATATGAAGAAGTCTATTGATAGATAGGGGATGAGCAATTCCCCTAATGTTCCAGCATAAAAAGTTAACCATGATGAGAGGGTTGAGATCTTCATCTGACTCTCCCTCTTCTAGTCCTGGAAAGAGAGTCTCCTCTTGAGGGAAGTGAGCTG
>NEWO01000302.1:169162-187745 GCA_003013225.1 Phalaenopsis aphrodite
CTTCCGCATTACAACTCCACACAAAAAAGATGTAAAAAGTACAAAAAAAGTTATCACCTCCAAAAATACATGTATCCCAACAGAAAGGATACCAATCAAATGCAGTATACCCAAAGTAAAAATCTACACAAAGTGCAAAAAAAGTTGTGTGAAGCGTAAGGCCAAAGATTCCTGAATTAATTTTGAACCCTGGTCCAAGTGCAATAAAGCAGTTGTGTAACAGTCCAGGAATAGCTTCAGCGGTGTAAGGATCTGCTCCAAACTTAACACCTGAAGACCATACCTGTTATGAGGGTTAAAAGCAACAAGGATGTGAAGCATTAATATATTTGTCCATTTAGTCCAACAATATAATCTACTGCATAAAATTTGAACCCGAGGGATGGCATAAAAATAAGTTTCCTGGGAGGAATTGCTATAAGCAACATGAGCTAATTGCCTCCATTCACATAATAATTTCAGAGATATAATATCAGGGGCCTCAAGATTATAAGCACCAATCTGTAATTCTGACAGCCAACAGAAGGAAATCAGGCAAAGGAAAACATTGGCCTTAACCCGCACATGCTCAACATAACTCCACCAATATTTCACGGCAAGCCACACAAAGTAAGCCTAAAAACAGTGGCCTTTAATGTACAATTTTGTCAAAGCCACCACTCCCAACTTTGTATCTGAAAGAGAACAAAAAAGACACTATGAAGCTAACCAAAGTGAAGCCATAGAGCTCCAAATAGTAGCTCACGGCCCGGAGAAAACAAAGCCTAATACTATCTTTCCCAAAATAAACAGAGCTTCCACACACTGTCAATGAAGCAAAAAATAGTGTATATCAGCCTTCCAGTAACCCAATCATAATTATCATAAGTCGTGAGCCTCCAATCCTCAAAAAGGTTAAGAAAAATAACATCAGGGGCCTCAGAACTGTAAGAAGTGTTTTGTGCTTCAAAAAGCCAACACAACAATACCCAGTAAAGGCAGTCGGTGGTTACAACCTCAAACAATTTAGTATAGTTATGGTATAAGCATGTTTTTTGGAGAAAGTTGTTCACTGTATTGCTAACCAAAATAAAGCTATAAAGCCCCATATAAGAGAAAATTGCCACAAATCCATCCATTAAAGCAAACATCAGTTTCAAACAATTAATCATTAAGCCAAGAACCAGTTTCAAAATCCTGCCAGTGAAACTAAATTTCATTACCTTGGCTATATCACAATCCTGCCCGTGGGCTCAAACAATCCAACCATCAAAGTAGAGAATATTGGTGTTGTTATCTCCAATCAAGCCAAACTCAACTTTATCTAGAAAACTCATTCTTTAAAGTATAATTCATAAAAAGGCAGCCAAGTGTGGGACTAATAGCCCCAAACCAACAAATAAAGCCTACAAATAACTTCATGGTGTATATATATTATACATATTAAATTAAATATGCTTCCCCAATTTGGCGACTGACATCATGATAGCATTATATTGCCTTCTTTGATAAATGCAGACATGAAAATACTTAGGGTTTCGATCGTCTTCCACAAAACTAACATAGGTTGCTTCCTACCTCAAGAAAATAATTTCATTTTGAATGGAAAACTTTAATTTAGTATGAGTATCAGTTTCATTAACAAGGTCGTCACTAAATTATTTTTTTATATGGAAAAGATGTTTTTTTCCTCTAGAACAATGGCGGTTACATTTTCAAAGACTTGTCAATTCCAATCCTTCAGAAGGCTAGCAATATTTTTATGCATTTTGTAAAAAGTAATCCAATGTGAAGTGGTAAAATTGAGAAACAATTATTAGCAATAACCTCTTTAAGAGAATCATGCTTAACCAGAAATTAAAAAAACAAAAAGTAAATTTAGTCGGTATACGAGATACATAATTTAATCAAAAGATAAGTGTGATCAGAATCGGGGAAACTTAAGTGAGCAACATCAGTGAATTTAAATGTATCCGTCCATTTATGATCAATTAGCACTCTATCTAATTTTTCAAATGACTTACCTCTCTTCCAAGCAAGCAAATTATCCGTGTATTTAGCATCAAATTGGATGTTATCAATGATTTTCTCTAAATTTCAGTATTGTGAAATAAGGAGGAGGTCTCCCTCCTTCCTTCTCCATAGGAGAAAATTTAGTATTCAAGTTACCCCTAACCAAACAAGGACCGTGTCATGAATCATATTTAAGTTACTCTGATACCCTTCTTTAGATGCAACAATGCAACCAACATAGATGATGGTAGTTTAGACCAAATATATGAGAATTTTGATTTCTAAGTGCAAAAATTGAGGATTATCATAGAGCAATGTCACCTCCACACCCCTTTCTCATAAAAACCATATTTTGAGGTTGTGATTTTAAAAACAATTATATCAACCCAACCTTTTTATAATTTTATCAAATATTATTTTCAGAAATCATTGGTTCCAAAATGGTAAAACTTTTAAGCTTGTGAATCTGACAAAGATTCAATAATTTGTTAGAGTTATCAAGCTTAGCAATACCTCTAACGATCCAGATCATAAGATTATTAATGATTGTTGGATACTCTCCCCGTGCTCACACGAAGGGGGTGCATTATCAATAGATGCAAGAATTCCAGCTGAAGACGTCCCTTTATAATTAAGGACAGCTTTAGGATTCATATAGTTTAATTCTCTATGTGATTTACTTCAATTTATTTTTTTTTTAATTGTCATTCCTCCTCTAGCATTTCTTTAGCCACCAATCTGTCCTCCTCTAAAGGAACTTCAAGCATTTTTTGGGGTGAGTACCGATAAGATGGTTAACCAGATGATCATTAGTTGGTTCCACCTTCTTAACAATGGTAGCATCATTTTTATTCAGACTTGTTTCTTCTTGATTTTACATTCTTTCTATTAGTTTTAATGTGCTCGTTCATTAATATTTTGAGTTCATTGGGTTTCTAATTGTTTACAAAATTCATGGTGCATTATAAAGCAATTTTCAACATTAAGTCGAAATATACAACATTAGAACAATATTTTGGCTCGTATTTCACGTCATCCTTTTGCTGATACCCTATGTTTTGTGTCATGGGCCATGCCTCTTCTGACATGGGAACAGTTATGTTTCGTTCTACCAACATTCTCAACGTTGAGGTCTATTAATATTATAAGTAGACAAGTTTAACTTCGTTGATTTACCAAATATTGTCCCATGCGAATAAAGGACTTATTAATTATAGTAATATAATCTTAATCTGGGGAAAGTCATCCAAAGAGTTATAATACGTAATTCAATTGTAGGACCAAATTAATAGTCCAGTTAAGGACTTTCATCTGTGTACCATCAACAAACCAATTTTTGCAAAATAAACTGCATAATCTTCCCCTTTATTAAACTTAATACATGTCTCTTATCCATCCTACTTGTCAATCCTCGATCAATTTTAGATTTTCAAAAAACTTTTTAATAGTATACATCTTAGGGTGACCATATGTGAACAATCCAATCAAAAATGTATTTCAAATGGTCAAAAAATTTAAAGTTTCATCATCTGAGAAAAGCAAGGCAGATTTGTCATTTTTTGAATTAGCTTTCTTAGGGAACCCCGACCTGAATCCTTCCTCAGAATCGACATGAAGGGATTGAGGAAACATAGGTGAAGAAACATCCATAGATTTATTATCATGAAGAATATCAGCAAATGACGAGTTAGCCATTATACCTCATCGTCACAAACATCCACAACCAATCACTATAGAACTGAGACAAACAAAAACCAAGCATAAGTCAAGCAAACAACCACAAATAGCCAACACAAAAGACAGGAAGAAACCACAACAGATCAAACAAAAAAACAAAATCCATGAAAAAACCCCAATGGCTTTCTGTTGAATCACAGGGTCCAACCAACAAAATGCGAGCCCATAACAAAAAGAAACCACAACACAACCAACACTAAAGAACAAGAGTAAACACGAAAAAGCAAACGAAAACCAATAAATCACAAAAACCTACAAAAGAGTCATGGTAAAAACAAAAGCAAAGCCCAGGACAATAACAAAGAAAACTGAGATATAAAGCATATATGAAAGTATAATAGGGAAGATTTCACATTATCATCCGCGGTCAAACGCTAGGTCGGAGTGGTCGAGGGAATC
The DNA here is from genome assembly GCA_003013225.1 of Phalaenopsis aphrodite. NCBI lineage: Eukaryota > Viridiplantae > Streptophyta > Magnoliopsida > Asparagales > Orchidaceae > Phalaenopsis > Phalaenopsis aphrodite. Next base: position 173,291 of record NEWO01000302.1, read on the forward strand.
AGCCACATATATATATATATATATGAGAAATTTATTTTTTTGTAAGGGATGCCAAAATATTTATGTAAAAGACCCAAAAAAAAAAAAAGAAAAATGGCAAAATCAATTGAAATAATCAACAATATTAGTAACACTATAGATTTCTACTCTTCCTCTCAACTAGAGAATATTGGATTGCAAAATTTGAATCGTAAGATTAATATATATTCTTGATCAAGAGATAGATGTTGCTTGTTATTGAGGGATGGTTTTAGTCAGGAGTTGCCATCATAGATGATGAGGTGATAAAGGTCGAGTCATTATAGTTGGGCAATGTCAAATGAGATATGGCAACGAGCAATATTAATCAGGTAACTGGATCATAATGTTGAACCATAAAATTTCTCAGATCCAAAAGCTTTAAAAAATTTTAGGTATATGTCTAGGCTCACTTTCATTTGAAAAATGAAGTGTATTTAAAAATATTTTAACCAAAACTCTCAAATTCGCTATACTAATAGTGCTTGATTTAGAATCATTTGGACTCAATTTTTGCTTCAATGGGTTCATCTTACTTAAAAATTATTTCTGCTATGAAGCTTTTAAGAATCGAAATTGGAAACATTCAAAATTAATTTTTAAATTTTAATTTAGATGTTATGTCAACATTTAAGTTAATATGGTGAATTTTTTTAAGAAATGTCAACAAGAAAAATCTATTTATTTTTTAATTCGATTATAATACAAATCTAGATAGGTTTTGCAACACAGTCGAATTTTCAAAAATATATAAACGCCGTCCTCTTCGAAGAAATCCCAAGTGCAATATTCGGATTTATTTTGAGACATTATTCTGATTACTAGCATTTATTAATCAAAAATTGCAACTCAGACTTTCTTTCAAGGCACGAGCTTACTGCACTACCAAACTATCAACTGGTCTTGATGAGTAGTGCAGTAAGCTCGTGCCTTGACAAATAAAAATTACTCAGTTTTAATTATAAAATTTTATGCTTCAAGTGATCTGTTAATGTAGTTGAATTCTGACCTTATGCTTCAAGTGATCTGTTAATGTAGTTGAATTCTGACCTAAAGAAAGATTGTTTATGAAAATATGAAACGCAGAATTTCTAATTATTCATGGGCTTTAAAAAATAAGACACCAAAAGATTGCAAGATCTATGTTTGAATTAAATCAAACTAACCAAAGTTATCGGATTCTTATGATGCACAAGAACCTCGCACACCAAAACTCTAAGTGCAACAAAAGAATGTGTCGGCGCAAATCTCAAGATCTGACGACACAGAAGAGAAAATGTACATTAGAGGGAAGATCAACCGACAGACGACTCAGACACCCTCAGATCCCATAGTTATATTGGAGACAACCAGCAGTCTCCTTAAATACTATCAAGAGCTAACAAGACAAGTTTTAGCAATCCCCCCCAGGATCCCTTATTCTAAGGGTAGGCTATCTGTCACATTCATATAACTCACTCTCTATGATAGCATAGCTTCGCTCTACTGATAGGAGCTTCTCAATGGAGATTGAGGGTCAACGACCGGATTAGTTTAATCGATCGACAAGAATTAGCTTTATCAGACTATTCCTACCGGCCCCGTGCCGATAGAAGGTTAGCCGACCCGTAGCTTCCACATCCTAACCGGCCAATAACATCCACAGAATCTAACCTACTAGTAATACATACTAAAATTTTTTTAACAACCCCCACTAATTCAATATCTTAAATGTAACTTAACATATTGAACCCCTGTCTCTTAAAACAGAGGGCATTCCGTACATCTCTCCCTCTCTCTGGTCTTAAAATATATTCCTTGGGTGTAATGCACGGGTATATCAAAATTCAACATTCTAAAAGTTGTGAGCATGGATCAAGCCAACAATAAGAAAAGTATCACAAGGAGAATAAATCCAACACAAAGACACCGCCAACATGGAATGCAATAGGGAGTTTGTGCAACAACAAATACAAGAGCTGAAGGACCATATAATGAGTTAGGTAATGGCGCCCATCCGAAAAATATTAGCTCAAGGCAGAAAGCAGAATCCTGAAGAAGAATGGTCGACGCCCAATGGCCGGAGAGGAACATAGACAACGAAAAGGCAAAGAGATTCCAGTACCATGATAGTGTCGGATCGACACTTCTCGAGAGCCATTAGTTCAAGTAAACTAAAGCACGTCGATAGGCCAACAATTCATTCTCTTCACATATTTCTAAAGCTAGCCCCTGGAGAGATTCAAAATTCATGCACTTAAATCTAACAAGGGTGAACTGATCCAACCAGCCACATAGCATCCTTCGAGACGACCATCTGCCTTCTAAAGATTACTCACACACTAAAGTGTCGCCTGTTCTTCACCAAGTTGAGGGAATCAGCCCTCAGGTAGTTCAATGGACTACTAACGAGAGTAATTAGCTCCTTCGCCAATTTTAAAAGAATGTTCATAACACAGATAAGAGTTTACATGCTTTGTTGCAGATCAAGGAGGGGCAAATCGAGAGCCTCCATCTTTTCTCACTAAATTCCAGAAGGAAATATTAGATGTGTGGGATCTAGAACCTGTAGTAGCACATGCCACTCTAGCTCAAGTGCTGAAAGAGGAACCTTTTCGCTAATTGGGTCTTCAGAGGCCCAAATTGTTGGAGCTAACCAACAATCACATATTTGTAGAAGAATAAAATTTCACCCCTACTTCCACCATAGTGGAGTAAGCCACATTCATCTAAAGAAGAGAGCCTTAAAAACGACAGGTGGAGATCGAAAGAATATTCGCTTACTTCTTTTCGGACGCGATACGTAGACAACAGGTCACCTCAAGATATCAGGGAGCGAACAAAAACTATAATTGATGGAGTCAAGCTCATAACCAAACGAACGATTAGCTCATCACAATGAGCAACAACTAAACAATATCAAAAATTTGAAGGAAACTCCTCAGAGAGTCTTGATGGTCGAACAAGTTAAGGCCATCCAAAATAACAACTATTTTAAAAAGGCGTCGTCGATGAGCGCTGGAGCTTTTCTTCGGGACACCAAGAAGTATTGTGCTTATCATGAATGGAGGATCTTAGGACCTCCGAAGCCTGGTTATAGAGTTGATCAGAGATAAGAAACTCAAAAAGGTGTGAAGTGTGGCCACTTCCTCGCGGAGGGTGGTCGTCCCAGCATAGAGGGCAACCATCTCCACTTCCAGTCGCTCCACCTTCTCAACTCGGACCAATAACCACGCATCTCTTCGCCCTATGAGAATCCTATTGCTCGGGCAAAAGTTTTCCACCTCCTACAGACAGTGCCCAAAAAAATTGGGAGATATCTGCCCTCCATCGGTCACCACTCCCTGGGCAACCCAGACGATTCACCCCCTCTTCCTCCCCTAGAAGCTAGTCGCTTTGGGTAGCCTCCCTGGTCTCCAGCTGTTGAGTCTGTGGTCATATCAACACCAACTTCCGCCAAAAGAGAAACAATGATCGTGATCAAATGAGCTGAACCAAAAAGAAATATAAGGGAAAGAAACATAAGTAAATGATAAAAATCAAACAAGATTGAAATTTCTCATGTCAAGGATTCTATCCCACTCAGATGTCCTAAACAACACATCGCCCTCACCAACCTTCTGTTGTCCCTTGATCGGTTGTAAGGCGTCAATAGCTTCTTATGCCCCAAACAACACCACAATGTCAACAGCTTCCTGCACAGTCTAATTGACCGACACATTTTAGGTCTCAGTCGACAGCACTGACAGATCGATAGGCTTGTCGCCAAGACAGTCTCCTTCCACTCAAAATTCTTCAAGTTGACGGTCGCGGAGGGAGTCTGACAATCCAACTTGATCCTCAAGATCGTGCTTCTTCCTGTTCTTCACAAAAAATCCTCTTTTTCCTCTTCCCACCGTCTAGGAGGGTCTTCCCATTCATTTCTCCAAAGGCCTTGCCATAAGGATTGGTCGTCGGAGCCGACTCTTCCACCATGGTGGCACTAAGAACTCAAGCAAATCAAAGGAAGGAAGATTGAGAAAAGATAAGGAAGATAGCCATTCATGCCATATTTATAGAAATTAAGAGAGAGAAAGTCGAGAAAATTTAATTTGTGAATCATTGATTAGTCAAAATAAGATTTACTTTGTCTTAAATTTCTTGTTCTTATCGCAGCATGACTTTTAAGAAACAAAAGAATCAGAAAACTAAATATGTACATAAAAATATTCCAGCACAAATCCTGAGGAGATCTAACGATCTAAAATAAAAAAAAAGATACATTAGAGGGAGGACCCACCGAAAGAAGGCCTATAGGCCCAAACATCCAACCAGATGAAATACACTTAAAGCTGACTATTGTAAAGGCGATCGGATAACTTGAGTCGAGCAACTAATCCAGACACAATACAAGCTCATCCAAGCCTAGCATCACAATGAAGCGAACCGAAGGTAAGGGCTAATCCCTCAGATCCAATAGCTATATCGGAGACAACAAGCACTCTCCCAAAATATGATTAAGAGAAGATAAGACAGGTCTTAGCCATCCCATGGGATTTCATTCGCTTAAGAACAAGCTACTTGTCAGATTATAGTGATTCATCTTCCACCCAATAACCTAGCTTCGCTCTATCAATAGATTTTTCTTGATGGACATCGAAGGTCAATGGCCAGATTAGGCTAACTGATTGGCAAAACTTAGCTAATCAGACAATTCTTATCGACCCCCAACCAATAGAAGGTCACTAGACTCGTAGCTTCCACGAGCTAGTTGGCCGGCATAAATCAAATCGCTTATTCATCCAACTGAATATCAATCGAGGCCCCGCCGACCGGCCCAGGGCAGTCAAGTCTGAGCCCACATGAGTAGAATCTCAAAAATATAATCCCAACTAAAGCAAGGGCATAAATATAACTTCTAATACTAAGCCCTCTTACTCTATAAATAGTGGATCATTCTATGAATAAAAAGATACACATCTTCTACCCAATAACCTAGCTTAGCTCTATCAATAGACTTCTCTCGATGGACATCGAAGGTCAATGCCCAGATTAGGCTAACTGATTGGCAAAACTTAGCTAATCAGACAATTCTTATTGACCCCCAAAAAAATAGAAGGTCCCTAGACTCGTAGCTTCCACGAGCTAGTTGGCCGGCATAAATCAAATCGCTTATTCATCCAACTGAATATCAATCGAGGCCCCGTCGACCGTCCCAGGGCAGTCAGATCTGAGCCTACATGAGTAGAATCTCAAAAATATAATCCCAACTAAAGCAAGGGCATAAATATAACTTATAATACTAAGCCCTCTTACTCTATAAATAGCGAATCATTCTATGAATAAAAAGATACACACTTCTCTCTAATTACTATTCATTACTATGCATTTCTCCCCCCCCGTCTTACGCGTTATTCCTAGGTTGTCATTCATGGACAGATCAGGATTCAACACTAAGCATGTACAGAAAGATAAGAGATAAAGAAAGATGATTTAAAGGAAAGAGAATCCATACATTTCTATCATGGAGATACAAAGCTATGCGTAAATTTCTCCAATTGAGATCTAAGCAAGTTGGTAAATGAGAATCCAATTTTCTCTGTAGAGTACAACTTCTGTGGTTTCAGCTCAGTCTTCACTTGGAAGGGCAGTGGATCCAGTTCTCTCCTAAGTGTATCAACAGTCTCCATGTCTACTTCATTACCAGAGATGTCCTTGACATAAAACACATTGCTAGTCTTCTCCCCATGAGTTTCGATGTCTGCTCGAGCAACAGTAAGCCCGTGCTCTCGAAAAGTTCTTGTGACATAAGGAAGTAATCCCACACTGTTTTGAGCACAAAGCTCCAGTCGGAGTCCCTAAAGACAATATGGATTAATGAAATTGGAGAGAAGATGAGCATAAATTGTCAACCGAATGATTCAATAGGTGCTCACCTCACATTCTCGACGATTAACTGCGGCTTCCAGGCATTTTGAAACTACCTGTCTCTCTTCGTCTGTGTCTTTGATGTAGCCATCTTCATGTCTAATGTAATATTCCTGCATTGACAAGTACTTATTAAAATCAGAACATAATGCTCATTACTTGGATCACATTTCTGCTTAAATAGTTTAGTTACATAAAGTTATTCCGCAAAAGATTTGATATTATAGAAGGTGAGCATATATTGCAAAGGTTGTGATTTTCAGGCTAGCATTTTGCAGCTGATGCAATGGTCTATTTTTATGGATGCAATAAAGCATAAAAAAAGCAGTTTACATTCCCTTTACAAAAAATTCAGTGCAAGCCATTTCCTTCTCTTTTTCCTATTTGAAGTCCAAGTTTTTTTTTTCTTTCTAAATGTATAGCACTTTCCCGAAATTTTCTTACCAAATACTTCAGATTTCCTTATTGCTTCAGGCAGCATGCAACATATCAACCTTAAAGTGGTACAAACTATACTAACAATTTAAAAAAAGACATCAGCTGAAAGCCTGGAGGGATGGTTACTTACCTCCATTGTTACAGGAAAACAAAGGCCTATCGTGAGAACAGTAAGCTAAATATTTCACCCAAACTCAGTCAAAACAACATTTTAATCTAAAGTAGAAGTGGGATTCAAGTACAAACCTGAAAGGCAAAGTGATCATCAGAAGTGATTGAAGCATGGAAGATTATGTAATTCATGTCGGTGAGCGTGCACACGGTGTCAAACATGAGCTTTGGTCTATCAATGCACTCAATGTTAGCAATCAAATATCCTTTCTCAGTGCACCGATCAATAGTCACCATTTTCTCCTTTCGACTTCTCATTGATGTGACTAAAGTGTTTGAACAACAATGTGGTGGCCCATCAAAATCTCGGTTAGCCAACATAAGCTGGTGGAGACGACGCTCCGTTTGACACATCGAGCGAATAGACTCTGTGAAACACATTTTAATGAAAACATGATCGTTATCATGGGCTGAGTTTGCTTGCAGGACAGTAGAGAGATGGTTTTTAATGGTGGACAGTCGATTGGGATCATCAATATAGGATGAAGTCCATTGATCAGAGACATAGGCCACACAGGCAAGGCAATCATTGTGACTCCATGCATGAGCTTCTATGACATTACAATTTTCTTCAGCGAGAACAGCTAATATCTCTGAGAAAAGTCCAGGCCGATTGATCCCAATAATCTCAATGACTGTGCACTCGTGGCAGGATTCAGACTTTGCAGTGGTTTCATAAGAGTTCATAACATGATCTTGTGGATTTTTAAGCCCTCCCCTTTGATAAATGGCCTTTAACAAAGGTTAATTTGTCAAATTCTAAGTACTTTAGTTGTCCGGTGGTTTATAACATTAATCAATTGGAGAATCATAGAATTAATTGTCCGGTGATATTATTTTTCAGTCAATTCAGAATTCTAATTAATAAGGCTATCTGACCTGTTGAATGTAGTTAATGACTCTGTTATCTCGGATCTTGTTCCCGTGTTTGTCTTTCACATGAATAACTACAACAAAAAATCAGATAATATCAGATAACATAAGTTTTCAAAACAATGATGCTATCTGTTATGAAAAGATTGAGCTAGCTATGTAGCATTCAAAAATTATAGATTTATGGGCATTTAAATCTGGGTAACGTGTAAAAATTTGGAAACCGTGCCGATCAAAAACAGATTGTTACTAAAAAATTTTACATGCTTTACGTTGAATATATAGAAAAAAAGTGGAATGAACAAAGGTAGATTTAACAGCATAATAAATATAAATTCTGATTTATTAATATGTTGCGGTAATTCTGATCCATAGGCTTTCACTAGTCAAGATATAGAATATAAATTTTCTGGAGCCTGCACATAATATTTACTTCAAAATAGAATTTTCATTTTCTCTTAGTGGAAAGAAACTCTATCAATATCCTTCTCCATTCATTTATGCATTTAAGAAAAATAAGTTTCAGAACAGGAACAAATCAGACTAACAATAAAATCATATACTTCTTAAAATGTAAACAACAATAAACAAGATTATGCACTCTACGCAGCATCAGTACTAGAGAAAATCGTACCATCCATGAACCAACCAGCATCAGAAAAAATATAGCTCTTTGAAATGAGCAGATCCATGTCAATCAAAACCTGTAGAACTTCGAGCAAGGGGCCTTGTTTTTCTAGGCTATCCACCTAAGGCGTAATAAACTATCAGCACAAGAGTATCATTAATATTATACTAATAAATGCTAAGAAAGACAAATTTCTACCTTGACAACAGTGCAGTTTTTACAGTCTTCGTTATCCACATTAACCCTGCAATTGAAATGGATTACCATATCAATGTTGGATGCTTGTGTTAAAAAACATTTACAGCAATTAATTTGGAGAAAGATGAGAACAGATTACGCTTGAAAAAAAGACTAACCTTGGACCATATATCCTTTCATTGAGGTTCTCAAAATCAGGATCGAAGTATGGGTAGCAGACATCCATCATGCTGAAATTTTGATTCAATGAAAAGTTGTTAAGAACCCACAATAAACCATAAGTCCGTCTAAATACATGATACACTTTAAATGACAACTTGTTTTTTGAGAAAAAATTAGCAATATTTAACGGTCATCTCCACCAGAAATGTGTTAATAAAGTATATTATTTAGAATGAATTAAGAATATAAAGCTCGACTACATTGCTACTCAATATAATTTTCAAGAAAAACTAAATATAAATGAAGCTAATGAAGCTAATTTTCTAACTTGAGAGACCCAATTTCAGCCAAATATGATGATAATGAAAAGTCAACCCAATATTCTAACTTGAGAGACCCAATTTCAGCCAAATAGAGGCAAACAAACATTTTATGCTGAATGATCATAGTCTTTCCACTTTAAAACAATATAAACCGAGACGATGACAGAAATTACCAGTAAGAAAATAAATATAGTTGAAAACAATATGCTCAACTAGCATTGTTCTTCGAACTATGTAACCCAACTATAAGAAGAGTCATAGCTAATAATTAATATACTCAATCATCATTTTAAGCACTACAATAGTACTAATGCAACTAAAATTTCTGTTAAACAAAGTCTGAACAACCAAATTTTTTCCAACTCCCCAATCGTGCAAACTACGCAATCCCTTCAGGGGGCACCAAAACATTCCTACGTTTCTCTGATAAAAACCTTCTTATGTTTCTCCAAAACACCACATAAAAAGCTAAAAGCTGAAATCAATAACAACCCAAAAGCTTTTTTCTGATAGAGGTGAGATTCAAAAATCAAATTAAATGAGATTGACGTTAGTGAAATTATTCCAAAATCAGCCCTAGATCTACAACAAAAAAATCACAACCTTCCAACTTCAGAATGGTCAACACCAAATGCCACGAAGAATAAACCAAGAATTTAATAATAATAAATCTAAGAGCTACAACACAACAAAAAGTTGATTTTCCTTGTGCTAATCGGAGAAAACATACAAAATTTTACCAGGATAAACTAGAGATTCAATCGGCGGTAATCTGAGATGAAAAATGCGAGATTGAGAGAAGGAACGGATTAGAGGAAAAAAAGAGAAGGCGAGGTGGGATAGGAGGGTCACAGGGCTTTTGTCGTTTTAGGGTTTCCAAGATACCTTTTCATAGGGTTTTCGAAAGGTTTCACGCACTTGACGGGAGGGAAGGATGAGTTATATAAAGCTCCATGGAAGAAGTGACGAAGGTCGGCAATCCAGACAGCTGCAGGTCTCGCAGCCCACGCACTTGGCGGTCGTTTCCGGCTGTCTTTTCTGCACGGCTTCGAAGGAAAACCTGTTGTTTGAATCGGTCCTGTAGCCCAAATTAATCCTTATTCGATTGAAAGTCGAGAGAATGCCGTCGTCTCATCGATGGATTATTGCGAGGACACCGCATGTATTTCTGTATGTGGTGTTGATCTTGGTCGTAGATTATGGTGATCTATGGCCAAGATTATTTCCGTCTTTTTAAAAAAAAATAAAAGACCGTAAATCAGGTAATTTACGGTTCGGATCGGACACCGCACGCACGCTGCGTGCGGTGCCAGATCCGTATGGAATAATTTTTCCATCTCATCTGCAAAAACAGGAGACTCGAGCGACAAATTTTTTGTTTATTCAAGATGGCTAATGAAGCTAATTTTATGAGAAGGGAAATTTGACTTGTTTTTTTTCTATTATTTTTTTCCCTAGTTCCAATTATTGTTAGATTTCATGAAAATTTATGTAAATATACCTACATTTAAAATGATAATACTTAGATATGATACAGAAATATTAGATATTAGATATGTAGGTACATAATAATTAGGTGGTAAATGCTCCAAGATTTTAATTTAGTAAAAGATCCTCCGACTTTTTTTAAACCAAAACACATATTCTATAAAAACTGCATATTAAAATAATAATTCCTTGGCAATTGATTCCAATTTAAACTTATGATGCACATTTTTGGAAATTAAAATTTGAACACTAAATGATATGAATAATGGACATATCATTATCAAAAATATATGACACAAGAAAACTATGAAAAAAAATATAAGGCATGACTACTTCAATTCCTTGCAAAAAATGTATTAATATTAAATAAATATTTTAAATTTAATTAAAGAAAAAATAGTCACATAATAATAATGACTATAAATTTTGTTAAGCGCTATAAAATTTGTGGCTGTAAAATGACAGATGAATGTGTTATGTTGCGAGGAGATCTAACACATATAGAGATAAAAGTGATAACTAACGATATAATTTTTATGTGAAAAGTTTGAAAAATTACAAATCATGAGGCATGTTTAGCCCAGTAAAAATATTTTTATTGATTATGCATTTGAAATGCAATAGAGTTTCACCACTCTCTAATTAGAGAAGATGTGATTGCAAATATATAACCACTTGTTTTTTCCTTCCATTTTTACAATAAATGTTATTAACCATTAAATCGATCATATTATAATAATTAGAAAATAGTTGCTGCAATATAGTTGGGCTATAATAGTCACAAGCTAAGGTCAAAGCTGTTAAAATAGCTCATTGTTCTCCAACAGTTCTTTTTGGGCTCGGTAAGAACCTTCTGTTTGATTCGTTCGTTAAGCAAACGAGTCAAATACGAATATTTTTTTTGCTCTCATTATCTAAACAAGTAAACAAAAACAAAGTATTGTTTGTTTTTGTTCGGAATTATAGATATATATATATAGGGAATCTCGTATGGAATTTTATTAATATCATAGTAAAGTTAAAAAATGTAGGAATTTAGATCCTATAGAACCATGAAACCCCAAAATCAAACTACAACTCCACACAAAAAAACAAATCTATGGATCCAGTTACCTGAGATTACACCACACGCAATATAATCTCTAAAATGTAAATGTAAACCAGCATAACTCAAAAAAGTCAAAACTGAGCATATTTACATGTAACGTATAGAATGTAACAAATCGCCATGAAGAAGCTAAGGAGGAGGGGAGATAGTCGACATGGTGTCATTGGCCTGAGAACCATAATTAGCCGACCAGTTAGAAGGGAATTGCCTTCTCTTTGATAAAGCTCCATAATTTCTGCAGGCCAATAGTGAGGGCAAGGATACGCCTGAAGAGAATAATTAAATTCCATGGAGAAGGCTTCACCAAATTCAAATTGTCAATCATATATTGGCTATCGGCATCCGCATGTATACCTTTCAACTTCATCATTAAAGCAATCTTAATGTGTTCATAATGTTGGCATCAATTTTTTTATTTCACGAGTATAGTGTGTCCACTTGCATGACTCAGGGTGGTTTACAACCCGTCTGTAACATCCGTTAGTTTAGACACCCACCCGGGACCGACTAGTGCTAGTTCGAGGCAAGTAGCTCGGTTTGGTGGAAATTCAGCCATGCCCAGAAATTTTTTTGAGAGGCACATCCAGGACTTCTCACGGTCTTAGGAAGTCACAGAGTCCACCTACATGCGTTACGAGAAAATTAGGCTTCGGGACACCCTACCCGCATCGCGACTCAAGATGGTCATTGTTACCAAATTCTTCAATGAATGTCTGACCTAAATGCTTCATTTTGAAGTTATGGGACCACATTTCTCTCGCATGGAGCTTCTCATAACTTTTGTATCGAAAAGATGCTTCATCGGGCATTCCAGGTGAGAATTGGACTTTCAGGCTAGACCAGCTCCTCGGGGCCATCTTTGGGGGCTCGCGCATTAAAAACACCTTTCTAAATCATCTAGTACAAGCCCTCAGACGTCTAAGACTTGATTTTGGCACTTAGACAGGTTCCTAAGCGCCAAAACGGACCATTTTCAGCCAGTTTTTCTTGAGAACCTGAGGCTCAAGCGCCCAAAAACGGCCCCTTGGCTTTAGAATAAAGAGAATAAGGTGCCTAGGCTCCACTTTTCGTCACCTCAGTGCCAATCACTGGCCAGTTCGTGAAAAATGATAGTTTTGGCGCTATTTCGAGGCTCTAAGCCACCGTTTTTACAAGTTTCTCGTCATGGACTTTAGGAGTCATGCAAAAGGACCTTTTTGCCCTTTGTTTAGAAGTTTCTTAGGATTATACTAGGGGCATATGGGTATTATGGGAGGAAAAGTGATGATTTAACCTAGCCACCCTTCTCATTTTGAGGGGGATCATTTTTGCCTGCCTGGAGAGGAGGGGATCCAAAATCTCTGTTTGGGAGAGCTTTAAAGAGTGTTTTCTTCATCTTCCTTGGTGACTTAGGGCTTATTCACTTTCATTTCTTCTTCCTCATTTCTTCTCCTCCTTGGGAGCTTGGTTTTTTTTTTTGTGTTTATTCAAGATGTTGGCTAGAGGCTAGATTTTTTTTCCACCACTTCTTATTGAGAGCTACTCTTCTTCCTCTCTGGTGAAGGTTGCGAGGAGTATGGCTAGGAGAGTTTCATCCTAGCTTGGGGAAGGGAGCTCTGGCGAATCTCAACCAACTCCGGTGAACTATCAAGCGAGGAGAGCTTCCTCAACACATGGAAAAGGACTTGTGAATCTCTCTCCTACCATTTAGGAGAGCTTCTTCCCACACTCCGGTGGGATTCGTGCAAACATCACGATGGTGAAAACCCTTTCCTTTTGTATTATATTTCCATAGCTAGTCTTAAGTTGCAATTTGTGGTAGGCGTGTGGGTTCAATCGCCACACAGGTGAATGCATCGGCTTGAGCCGGCGCGGGTACACGCTTACGTGATGGATCATTTATTTCTTATACCTAACCTTTATGATAAGGTTATTTTACATGTATGGCTAACACCCCTACAAAAGCTCAGTGAACCCATTTTTTTGTGAACCTTAGCACAAAACCTATGGGATGGAGCCCATTGCTCCTTTTTACTTTGGGATGCATCAATCCCGCTTGGAAGGATTGAGAAGTTAGTCATTGTAAAGTAAGAAATAATATATCATTAGCTCACTTTACAAAGCTTGGATGGCATCATGAAATTGGGAGGAACCTACATGGTAAGCCCATTTTACAACGGTGGTGGAGAATTTCCTCTCAGACGATTCGAGGAGAAATTCCCCTATTACCTCATCAAAGCAAAGCGTGGCTTGGCCGCATCTCCAAGACATATAAACCTAGGCTTCCTATGCGAGGTCATTAATGTGAGCTTGGCTCATCCTTGCATGTGCATATTTTGTGTGTTACAACTTGCATCGTAAACATCACACCACTTGTGCTATGATTGGTTGTCCCACACCAATCGATACCATCCATTCCCTTTGTTGACCGCCTTTGTCCATGTGGCATGAGATCTTGGTTCTGTCAGCTAACACGGTCCGACCGACAAACCTTATGTACCACTTGCTTGTATGTGTGCCTTGCACATGCGTCATGCACTTGTAACTTGCACCATGCATTCACAATTCACGCTTTAAACCTGCACCACTTGTGCCTTGATGGGTCATCCCGGACCGGGGCACCACTTGTACCTCGATTAGTCCTCCCATTCGATCGGTCATCTTAGACCTGTCGGCACTACCTGTTCTTTGATTGGTCTATCGGCCGCCAAATTGGTGTTTGAAAATATATTTGATATATATATATATATATATATATATTATTTTGAAAAATAATATTTTAATTTTGAAAATAAGAGGTCAAACTAATCTCATATATGCAATAGTTTAAATAAACGAGCACAATATTAGAAGTGATGTACCTATCACAGGGAATAGACACATTACTTAATAATGAGGCTCAATTAAATAAACTAAAGAATTTTTGACATCCATTTTGGTCAGCAAAATTCTTAAGTTGACTGACAAGTTCTCCTATTTAATAGAAAAGATTAGAAAATGTTTACATTAAGTTGGGCTCCAAAGTTCCATATAGAGGCAAGCCCCTATAGTTAATTACATCTTAAGTAATCGAAGTCTCTTAAGAATACTCTCAATTAGATCACTAGTTTTCCTTTCAGGAATTTTAAAGTTTAAGGCTTTCAAGATTGGACATTAGAAGTTCAAAAGGGGATGGATCAAATG
>NEWO01000302.1:214609-243037 GCA_003013225.1 Phalaenopsis aphrodite
AAAGGTATTTTTGATGTTTTTTTGCAGGAATGATGAATTAGGGTCAATGGAGCAAAAAGATGAAAAAAGGAGCAAATTTGGAGCAAAAAGGACCAAAATGTGGAGAATTGCACTAGGGCGCCGATGGTGTCATCGAGGCCGCCGATGGCGCCATCGAGGCCGCCGATGGCGCCATCATGGCCGCCGACGGCGAGCTTTTTCCGAGGCTACAAGACAAATTCTCTAGAAGGCCACCGACGGCGGGATCAACAGTTATGTGACATGTAAAATGGATAAGGCCGGATTTTGGAGGGGTGCGTAAGCAACTGTTGGGAAAACTCATCCACATCTTTAAAGAGAACATTTTGGCCAAAAATGAAGAGACTGGAGGAGACTTTTGGAGTCTTGAAGGTTAGAAAGGATCCATTAGTGCGTAGAAAGCTTGCTAAAGCGTGTAATTATGATGAATTCTTCGAGAAATTGTAAGAGTGGAGGGAAAGTGAGAGATTTCTTCCTCCTTGCTACTTCGAAGAGGAATTCTGTGTGTTGTAAAGAAATGAAGAGATTCAAAGGAACTTCGAGGAGTGTCATTGGGGATAAATTTAGAGATAAGTTATTTACTTGTTATAGTTTGTATGGCTTTGATTTTATATATGAATTCCAAGTTGTGTTGTGCTTTCCCCATGAGTTCTGAGTAGTTTTCTCTGTCTTTCTCCTTGTCTCGCGATTTGTGAAATGGTGATTTGAATTGGTGAAGCCATGAAAATGTTTAAGAGATTGTGATGATCTTTTCACTTTGATCTTAATTTACATTCAATCTGGCCAATTGAATTTATAAAACATGTTGAGTTTTACAACTAAAGTGAAGATTACATCCAAGATTCAGGGAGGTCAAAGCCCTTGGAAGTTGGGTGCAAATAAATAGGGAAATATTACTATCGGGTGTAGAATTGAAGAATTTAGAGTGACAGACTAAAATCCCCAATTTGGTTCTATCGTGTGGGTGCTGATGTGTAGATGTTAGCCCTTAGGTGAGGGGAATGTGGGAGCTCCGAAGTGAGAGTCGGTATCATCTTAGCCTAGCCGCAGAATCAGTAACCAAGCATAAGATTAGTCAATGTTCTTTATGCCTGGACCAAAGGGTAAAGAATAGGTATGCTCCTACTTGGCACAATATAATTTGAACTAATTCACTTTATCCATTCACTATAATTTCTTGGCAAGGAGAAAGATGCTTTCTTATATATTGAATACCACAATTAAACGTTATTTTCTATAATTAGTTACTATCCAAATTATCTACTTATTTCAATTGCCTATTAGTGACAGATAAGCAACTTGAACGTTGTTGTAGTTGAAGTATTACTTTTTATTAAATCTTAGTCTGTAGTATTCTATTTCTCATTGTGGGATCGATATCTAGGATTCCATTAGAGCCCTATATTACGTGAGCGATACGTATACTTGTGTTGATAAATTCGACTTTAACATTATTGAATATTATATCTATACATCTTTATTAAATCAAACATATATATATAAAGTCGTAGTCAAGTTTTTAGCATCTTTGCTGGAATTTAAATCTTCTAGTAGCATCATCAAATTCTTGTAATTGTTTATTTACAAAAAAGTGGGTCAATAAGGCAATGTTCCTTAAGCAAAAGTGGATCGAAGATGATAGTATTAGAGCTCGTCACCACCATCTGTTTTATCAACTCTAAATTCCTGAGGAGACCACTGAGAGACTAGAATTTGTTCCTTTTAATGAAGAGTGGCATTAAGTTAAGTGTTAGGAATTTCATGTTTGGAGTCATGTTTTTAAGTGTGTTAGTGTTTAAGTCTTTTGTTTAGTGTTTGTGTCACTTATGTGTTTAATTGTAAATGTGTATTAAGTGTTTTGTACTTAGAAAAATTTTCTCATCCAAGGCTATTTGGAGAGAGAACTAAGTGTTAAATGTGTTTGTACTTGTTTGTGAATTAATATAAGTTTATTTTTGTGAAAATTTGTGTTATTTTTAGCCTCAAATTGAATTAATTATTATGGAGAATTTTGAGAGGGAAGGGAGTTACAGGAAGTAAAAATAGTCATTTAAGTGCCATGAGATCATTTAGGGATGGTTTACTTAGGTTAATAGTGCATTTTACTTATAATTAAATATCTTAAAATTGTGCAATGGCACCTAAGAGCCACATCTCGCGCTTAAGCGCGAGCCAACCCGAGAGGCAGGCGCCTAAGCGCCACTTACCCGCGCTTAAGCTCCGGCTCAAGAAAATTGGTTTGTGAACAATTAAAAGTGATTTTTTTGTCTAAAAATGCCATTTTTAACGCCTCCTATCTTCTACTCCAACTCGAGTTTGCAATTTTGAGGGCTAGGGCAAGTGAAATTTGGAGATTTCTTGGTGGAATCAAGTGAGATTTGCTAGATCCATGTTTCTTGAGGTAAGAGCTTTACTTCTATGCAAAAATTTTGGATTTTCACCATATATTTTAAGCACATTTGGAAGATTTCAAAAATTTACTATTCATGGTGAAAAGTGAAGAAAACTCTATGGAAATTGCTTGGGAAGTTTAGTTAGTGCTTTTGGGAGTTTAATTTAGTGATTTAAACTTGATTTTTAAAAATATTTTTGGAATTTATCAAATTTGTAGAATGACACCAAGAATTAAAAGGAGCAAAGGAAATAACCCATTTGATTTGAGCAAAATTGTGAGTTCGAAAGCTTAGGATCGATATAGTGATGCTCTACAGTCACGACAAATTGATTCAGGAGCGATGTTTTAAGAGTCCAGATGGAGAAGTGGAAGACCTGATAGTCCACCGACACTGGGAACAATTCTGTTGTTTCTCTGATGTCACTGTAATTTCTGTTGTAAGGGAGTTTCATGCAAATCTCCTAGAGGCTGAGGACAATCGAGTTATGGTTCGAGGGAAGTTGGTACCTTTTACTCCAGAGGAAATCAACTTGTTTACCATTTACCACCAGAGACTTTGTGTTTTTATGCAAATTATAGTCCTACGGAAGCTGAATTGGACGAGATCTTATCTTATTTGATTGTTGGAAGAGGACTTTGGAAGATTACAAATGATAGGAGAGTAATTTTCTAACAACAAAGTTGTGTGCACCATCAAAGGCTTGGCACTATTTTATATATGCTTGTCTGCTACCTACAAATCATATCTGTGAAGTGACTAGAGAGAGAGCAATGTTGAATTTTTATATTCAGGAGGGAAAGCCTATCAACATAAGGGCTTTGATCTATCACACTATCATTTGTTCAGTTGTTGATGCTATTACTGCAGGTATGAGATTTTCTTGCTTGATATTTTCTTTATGCGAGCAGGCTGGAGTAAAGTATGATAGTTGGGGGGAAGTTTTGTTGCCTCTGAAGCCCATTACAAGAGTGAATGTGAAGACTTATTTGGAGCATTCAATTTTTGGTTGGAGCGGAGGATTTTCCAAGAGCTATGGATTAGAGATGTCTGCTGCATCTACCTCTGCTACATTTTCATCAAGACCAAATGCTTCACGTGCTTCTACATCTCGAGGTGAGTCAACTGAGACTTAAGAGCAGTTATTACAGAAGATGATGACTCTTATCCACTTTACTGCTGATAAAGTTCAAAATCTAGAACATTTTGCTGAGCATATAAATAGGTATAATTTGAGAAAGAGTGACTTTGAGGAGAAATTATACCCAGCTCTGGAGGGCCTGATTAAAGGTGACCGAAGAGTAGTATTTCCTCAATATCTTCAATATTCTGACAATAAGCCTAAAGAAAAATTGTATAATGGTGATTCTGAGATTGGAGAGGAGCAAAGATGAGAGATGATGTGTTGGATTTGATTTGGTTTGATGTATTGTTATGTTTGTGTTTTGTTATGGACTCTGTGATGTAGTACTGCTATAGATGCAGTTATGTGATGTTGTGGACTATACTTTATGCTGTGTTTTGAATTTTTGTGTTCTATTATTGTTGTGATTGTTGTGTTAGATAATATTTTGTTTTAAAAAATTTTAGGGTAGTAATTGTTTTCATTTTTAGTACTGTGGATTGGTTAGTTTAGAACTTAACTTAATTCCATGTTTTTTTAAAGTTAAAAATCTTGTTAGCTTATATCTTAACTTTAAAATTCATAAACTGCTACCCTGTATTTTTCTTTTATCATGTTAGTATGTTGTTTGCTTTTATACCCACTGTTTAGAAGTCTATTGAATCTCTACATGTTAACTAAAATAAAATGTTAGAAAATTTGATCAAAATTAATTCTACTCATGTCTTTAGTTTTATACTTGTATAATTAGGATGTAAAAATTCTTGTTAGCATGTTATTTCAATTTTTATTCCTGCTTATATAATTGTCTGATGCTAAACTGTTAAATCTGTTAAAAATAATTAAGTTTAGGAGAGGGATGAAAAACATTTTCAAAACTTGAATTTTACTTGTTCTCAAATGAACTACAAATGAATTTGAATTTTAAAAGAAAATTTGATTATGTATATGAAGTTATATTAGGGAAGTAAAATTTGATTTTAGAAATGAGTAAGAAAGTTTAGTTAAAATTTTAAGTAATGAAGAAAAACTTTAAGTTAAAATTTTTTAGTATAGAAAATGATTAATATAAGTGATTATCTTTAGTAAGAAAAAATGTATTTTTGAAAAATTTAGATAATTTAGACTTTTATTTTTAATACTTAAATTTATTTTATTAAAATGATTTTCAAAATTATTATTATATTTATAAGTAAAAGTTTTATATCAAGACTTTACTTTAGGAAAGGAGAAGTGAAATTCATAATCATTAAAGGCCTATCCAGATATAGTAATCATTGCCTGAAAAAGAAAAAGAGAAAAAAAGAAAAAGAAAAAGAAAAAGAAAAAGAAAAAGAAAAAGAAAAAGAAAAAGAAAATAAAAGAAAAAGAAAAGAAAAAGAAAAGAAATGTAAGGGAGGAGAAGCCTGAGGATTAGTGCCTAATCAAAAATTGGTTCTACATGTGATCTTTTTAAAGTATAAGACTTGATAAAATCTTAAGCTTATAAATATAATATAATAAGTAAAATGAATTTTAACAAAAAATTTTTAATAGAGAAAATAAAAGAAGTAAAATCTAAATCCAGAGAACTTACAATATTTCTGAATTAGTAGGAACTCATATTTTCATTGTTCTTAACATTAAAAATTTTCAATCTTTAAATTGGTCTCATTTACTAAATATTTTTTCTAAATTGGACTACTATATTTCTAAATTTAAGTTTTAGTAACTTGTAAAGAACTCATATACATATCATACATATTTGGTTCTTAAAGATTGAAGTGTCACTTGAGGACAAGTAACAATTTAAGTTTGGGGGATTTTGATACACCTAAAATATATAGTGTTTTTAGACACATTTTTATACTTATTTTTCAGATATTGCACTTTAATGAAAGGTATTTTTGTGTTTTTCTTACAGATATAAGTAAAAATGGAAAAAATGCTTGAAGGAGTGAAGAAGGATCAAATTTGGAGCAAAAATGTGAAAATTTGTGCAAAAGAGTTTCGGCGCCTAAGCATTGGTTAAACAGAGAAGGCCTCGCCTAAGCACCGAGACCCCGCGCTTAAGCGCAAGTGGCAGTTACTAGATGAGTAAAATCGGTTTTCACGGATTTCAAAGAGGTTTTTAAGGGACTCATTGGCTTAATAGGTGGTTGTAACAACCATGGACAAAAATTATCATGGAAGGATGCGTCTCTTAGGAAAATACATCGAATCAAGACACATTTTGAAGAGATCCCAAGGCAGCTCTTGGAAAACTATAAAATAAAGAAGAGAGGACTTATAAAAGAGTCCTGAAAATATTGGCAAGTTTTGAAAGTTCTTCTCTGGGGAGTTAGTTCAGAGAGATTTTCAAGAACCACTTTTTGTTTACTTTTTCCTTTTTTTATTTTGTTTTGAGTGATTGTAAAAGAGAAGAGATTCAAAGGAACTTCAAGAGTTTGGTGGAGGACTTGAGATAAGTTTTTATCTTTTTCTTAGACTACTTTTTATTTTAATCGAGACTTGGTGTTGGTTTGACAATGGTTTCTTCTTTTAAACTAAAGTGTGGTTTTGTTTTCTCAATGGATTTTGAGTAGGTTTCTTTATCTTTCTTGTTAAAATGATAAGTAATTAGTTTTGGATGGAAGTTGTGGAGAGTATTTATCTTTAATGTTGGAAGAAGTTGTGATGATTTAAATCCATGCACTTCATTTACTTCTTGATTTGGCCAATCTAGATGTTAAAATTTGTTGTGAGAACATGTAAAAACTAGGCTGGTATTGTCTCGATCAACAATTGGAAAGAATCACACGAGGTTGTATGAATGAGAATGTAGTTCATATGATTGAGTGCAAATAAATAGGAAAATATTCATTGATGGGTGTAGAGTTTGAGGACTTTAAAGTGACAGGTTAAAGCCCCCAACTTAGTTTATTGTTTTTGGTTATGATACGAGAATGTTAGCCCCCAAGTGGAGGGAATCGAGGGAACTCTAGAGTGAGACCTAGCATCTTCCCTGCCTAGCCGGTCTACATAACTATTCAAACTTTAAATTAACCAATGTTCTTTATAGCATCTCTAATAAGGGTAAAGAATATTATTGCTCCCATTTGGCACGACACAATAAGCATACTTCCACAACAGAATTCCTATACTTATTACTGATTCATGATAAGAAGAAAGATATTTTCATATTAAGTACTTTTTTTCTACAAAAACTTTAGTTATCTTTTAAGTTGTTACACTTTCGTTAAAATATCAAAAATACCCAAAATATTAACATTTGAAATTCCTGCAAAAATCATTTTTTATTTAAGTAATTATCTTTTTAAAAATAGAAAAATTTCTAAAAAGTGCATAGTTCATAATCTTCCCTGTGGGTTCGATATTCAGGTTTTAATCAAAAAGCCTTATATTACTTGATAACGATACATATAACTACGTAGTATCCCAATATAAATATATATAAATTAAAAAGTTAAATTTTTATTTTTCTTCAGGATCAGGTTTTTGGTTTTGTTCTAAAATAAGAAAATATAAGTGAAAAATACCATCAGAACTATTGATATACTGTGCATAAGCATTAAGTCGAGATCACACCACCAAATAGACAAAATGTCCAAATTCTTTCAAATTGGCCCACCAAATCAATTCAAAATCACTCCATATATTTTTTAAACTCTTTGTGACAATCATCAACAAAATATTTATCAATAAATTAAGTTAAATGTCATGCATAGCACAACCCAAACTCAACTTCAAGCAAATTTGACCCAAATTGAACCCATGCACCAAAATTGATCAAGTGATGCCAAATTGATCAAGAAAAAGCTTCTACAGCCAACTTCTGGACCCTAATACCAAACTAGACTCACCTAGCCCACCCTAGATTAGATATGGACCAATGGTTCCTTGATTTAAGGGATTTCACCCATATTTGGTAAAACTTGAAATTTCTTCCTCAACATTGCTTACCCTTAGGAGTTAATCATATTTAGCCACCCTTGACCTACCTGAGCCAAGAGGTGACCAAACCGTGGTGAGCCACCACCTCAACCACCGGAAATAGTGAGCCGAAAGGAGCCCAAGTTGGCCAAAACCAAAAATTTGAACTCCCTGGCTTGACTCACTCCAATTGGATACTTGTGTCTTTCTTCCCTCCACCTTAGCAAGCTTTAGCGCCCAAATCCCAATTCTGAGCTCCACCAGGCAGTCATGGCTATAAATGAAGCTCTCCATGGCCAAAGGGGAGAGAGCTTGAAACCTTGGGGAAACTCTGCCAAAATCTCACCAAAGCTTCTACAAACCTTCCTAAGATAAATCCCCTTACTTTCAACCACTCCACAGAGCCAATTTATTCACTGAAATTTGCCCTAAAATCAGGATAGATTTTCACACACATCTACAATCTAGCAAAGTGCAATTAATTGTGCTCACACCATCACCAGAGTGAGAGAAGAAGATCCCCAACTAAAGCCCCATCTTAGACAACCTCTAACCTAGCTCTAGACCAACACCTGAAAATAGCCTTGATCAATATCATACCTAGACAATTCACCAAGGCTTAGGAGTTCATTTAGAGATTCATTGGACCCAATCAAAGCTACTAAAACCATCTGATTAAGGCCTCCCCTCTCAGACAAAGGTATTGAGCCTCAACCCTAAACATAGCCTATTTTGATTCTCCGTAATTTTTTACTGTATTTCATACCATATAAGCCATATAGATATGTTCATATTGAGTAGATGAAGGTGTAGCAATAAACCTCATGCAATTTGGTTGAGTCTAGCTCGAGATCTTAGGATTTTAGTTTGGACGGCTTGCAAGTTAAGTCACTTGGGGACGATGAACGGATGTCGTCCGATCACACGTGTATTGGATGGACGAATGACATCAAATCAGACGAGTGGATGGAATGAAAAGGTGGGCTGATGAGGAAGCTACGTGGTTGGAAACGTCAAATAGCGGAGCGCTGTGTGGAAACTTCGGAGCTGAGAAGGTTGAGGTGGCGTCGCGTGTTTAAGTAGAAAAATATGGGTTTTTCTGATTTATTTAAAGGTCAGAACTTCAAAAATCCATATAGTTTCATAGAAAAATTATAAAAATAAAGTAAAAATACCCTCTTGCTCAGTGAGCAGAGGAGAATAATGTCGACCAAAAATAAAAATTATTTGACAAGTCGTTGACTTTTAATTAATTAAATACTCTCTCTGGTATTTCAATTCAACATGGCTAAGCATTGCTCACCATAGCTTGAAATTTTGAGGGTTTGTTCTTCATTGCAGAGAGGATGCCCTCTAATTTTTCCAAGGTCCGAGGGCATCTCTGTGCTTCTAACCCTAATTTTCAAGTTAAGGTTACAATTTTAGTATAAATTAATTATATAAATTAAAATATCAAATGTAAAATTATGGGATAAATTTTAGTAATTTTCCTATGGTTAGAGAAGCTTAAAAAAATATCATGATTGCTTGAATAATTTTGTAAATTCCTAAATTTAATTAATTGTGTATATCTTCTATTAATTTATTTAAATTAACTATTAGTAAAAAATCAACAAAATCAATTCCACATTGTGTGTAAATATCATGTTAACCTATTATAAAAATTTGAAAATTATTTGATTAACTTTAAGTAATAAAGTTGATTTTTTTAAAAAATATTATATTTTTGTGTAAAACTAATTATATTAAATTAAATACACTTAGAAAAATTATGAAAAGTAGTTTTCTGAGTTCCTTATGATAAAAAGAACTTCGGAAAAATAGAAATCATTTTTGTAAAATACTTTATTTTTTAGCTTTATTTTGAATTAAAAATAATTAAAAATTCCAAAAATACAAAAATATTTCAAAATGCTCCTAATTGTTTCGTAATTACTTGGGATTCATTAAAATATTTTTTCTAATTTTTCTAAGTTAAATATAAATTTTGAAAGGCTTAAAATGCATTTTTCTACTTTCTCATTAAAATAATTATAATAAATAAATTAAAAATCATAAAAATATGAAATTTATTCCTCTAAGTTCTCTGAACTCAGTGAGACTTAATAAAATATTTAAAATATTTTTTGTAATTAGAAATATTTTTCATTTAATTCAATCATAAAAAAACCAATAAATAATTATAAAATTAAATTAACATTAGATTCAAAAAATCATGAAATTTTGCCTAAGTGCTCTTTCTGACCTAAGGGAACCTCTAATACTTTTCTCATAAACCAAAAGCTTTACTTTGATCAAATCAAAAAACTCCTATTTTGTAAGTTAAAAATAATTATTTAAATTAAATATAAATTTGAAAAGGACCACATTTTTCTGCTCTGATATTTTAACCTCTCTGTGGATAGAGTACTCAAAATTTGCTAAACTTGTTTGAATTGTGCTTGATGAGTTATGAGGTGAAGTGCCCCAAGATCAAAGTGGTAATTTTATATTTTGATGCCTTAATCAAAATTTAGAATTAATCAAAGGGAAATGGGTAATTTTGATCCTAATGAATATGTTTGGACGATTAAAACATGATGAGTAAGAGGTAGAAACCAACATACCAATTTTCCATAATAAGAATGAAATGATAAATTGCTAAATCAACAAGATTTGGAAGTTAATAAAAATCAAATGATTTTCATGTAATGGGCTTAAACTAGGAAGATGATGTTCCACTTATGATTAAGTCCACAATTGATGATGATCTGACTTCTTTAATCAGGATCCATACCACCTAAATAAAAATTCTAACATTTTCTAATCTATCCCCCCATTAGAATCATTAAAGAGCTTGGTAGTGATCTAGGCTTGATTTTTAATTCATTTGATTGGATTTAGAGGATAGCATGGTTGATGATTAGCACTACAAGCCCAGCTTTAGTGGTGGGTACAAAGGCCTTTAATGACTGAAACTTGCCTTAGGGGCAATCACCCACATAACTTATAAGTGAAATATCAACTGATTAATTGGGTACCCTGTCCTCGGGATGATTAAAATGTCAAAGTTCATTAAGTAATAGGATAATTTTAATTTGACCAGGATTGATTAGTAGAGTGATATGATAAGTTCAAAATGAAATCAAATGTTTCAAGGGATCTTTAAAGCAATTCAGGGTCATTCCCCGAACACTTTATAGTCTCTTGAATATTTTGAATGACAAATTTAACTTGTTATATCTTATTTTAAAATCATCCAGGAAGATCTATCGGGACTCAATGAGTCATACTTGGGGTTTGTTAGTTATACCTTCAACCGCTCAAAATTTGCATATCTTACGTTGTCCCCTGCAAAAAATACATAAATGTTGCAAAAGACTAACATTTCAACTGGAATGCCAAAAGATGACAGGTACGCTTTTATAGTGTTATTTAAATTCTGTCATCATAGCTTATGAAAATATTATAAACTGCTTGGGTAAGTACCTTACTTCACTTACCAAATCAAAACAACTTTTTCAAAAATTAATCAACATTTTCAAAAAGAAACATTTAATTGCTTCAAAGGTAACCATAAATCCTTGAAATTTCACTAAACATAAAATGCTCTTCTGAATTTAAGGGAGAGGTCGCAACTTTCTAAATGCTTGGTTTCTAATTTAATTTTTATGTCTTCTATTTTGTTGCAGTTATGAACGCAAGTATACGTATCGCTCAAGTAATATAGGGCTCTAGTGGAGTCCTGGTTATTGATCCGACAGGGAATACAACAGAACTTTAAAATGCAAAATGTATGTAGAAAACCAATATCCAATTCACAAAGCGCGTACTGAAAATATTGAAGTCACTAATAGTATAAAGAAGATTAAATATTCAAATTCATTAAAGTACTAACTAAGCTTCTAAGCAAGTTATCTAACGCCAAACTAAGTTTTTTTTGCAAGTTTCAAATATGGAGAAGAAGTCATCCGCATTATAATGATGTTGTGGTGAGTGAAAGATAAAGATTAGTAGGATATTGTGTTGAGACAAATAAGTGTATTTCTATTCTTTACCCACTTTCGAGTGTTGTAAAGAACATTGACTAATCCTAGGTTTATCTCCTAAATCAATAGCTAGGCTAGGAGGATACTGGTTGTCACTCCAGAGCTCCCATTTCCCTTCTCCTAAAGGCTAGCTCTTGCTTTAGTTTACAAACACTAGGACCAAATTGGGGATTTTAGCCTCTCACCCAAAAATTTCCAATTCTACGCCTTATAAAATATATTTCCTTATTTTTTGTCATTCAACACCCATGAGGTTTACCATCCATGAGATTTGAGTGTGATATTCACTATTGTTGTAGAATAAATAGCCCTTTTGGATCACATGATTCATAACAAACCTTAACAATTCAATTGACCAAATTGAAAAGTAAATGAAGCATTAATTGTAAAATCATCACAACATTTTGGTATGAATTCAGTACAACCAATCAAAATCATCACATCACCACATCTCTTTGCAAGGAGAAAGACAAAGAAATCTACATGGAACTCATGAGGAAGATAAAACAAAAATAGAATTTTATATTTAAAAGCAATTTCAAACAACCATAAGAAGTAAACACAACTTATCTCAAGTTTTTCCCCAAGCAAATTCCTTGAAGTTCCTTGGAATTCTCTTCTCTTTTTACAACTCCACACAATTCCTTCTTTAGATGAATAAGGGAGAAGCAATATCTCACTTTCCTTCTCCTCCTACACTCCTTAGAGAGGAATCTAAAGCAAACCCTAACTCTCTCACACTCTCTAAACTAGATGAAACACTCGCCCCTACACTCACACCACTGAATTTGTGCACCAAAAACAATTTAAATTCATTTAGAATGAATTCCCCAAGAGATTTCCTAAGCACCTCTTCAAAATTCATCCAAATACATTGAATTTGGGCATAAGTCAGCTTCGGGCGTCGCCGACACTCAATTATTCAAATCATCCCATACTCTCTAGAAATGGGTGTCGTCGGTGCTAGTAAGCAGTTTTGGTAACTTTGTCTCTTTTTTCTCCAAAATCGTTCCTTTTTTGCTTCCTTTGGTTCTAAACACCTAAAATCATCATAGCTGCAACAGAACATGAAAAATACATTCCTTTGAAGTGAAATATCACCAAAAATGAGTAAAAATACATATAAGAAATCCAACATATTTTTGGTGTGCCAGAATCCCCCAAACATAACTATAACTTGTCCCAAGTAATTCTTCTACTACATAAAATTATGATTCGTGCTAGAGAGCTTCACTTTTAAGATATAAAAAAGTTTGATTTAAATGAATATAATAGCAAGACTTTCAGAAAGGTTAATAATAATTCAGATCAAAATTATAGGTGCAAGATCATTTAGTCGTCAAGTCTAGGAGTTTTAATCTCATATTTATTTTAAGAATAACTTCAGTTTGTCAAAATAAGTGCACATGGAAGGATAATATGAAAAATAAAATCATGAGAACTCTATTACTAAAGATGCTAATACTTTAAATATAAATTCAAAAATGTACTTAAATTCTTTCCTTTAAATTGATTCCAGTGAAGCCAATTTTTTATTAGGCATCTCCTCAAGCTTCTCCTCACTTTTACTTTCTTTTTCTTTTTTATATCTGGATTGTTTTTCAATCCTTTTCTTTTTCTTCTCTCTTTTTTTTTTCTTTTGGGAATGTTTTTCAATCCTTCTTTTTCTTTTCAAGTGAAGATTACTATATCTAGATAGCCTTTAATAATTTTGAACTTCACTTTCCTCCCCTTAAAGTTAGAACTTGTGAAATTCCCTTATTTTATAAAGGTATATTAGCTTCTAAATGATTCATCATAGAGTCTCACTTCTTATCCCTTCATATAAACCCCAAGGACTCTTAATATTTCAAAAATATAGTTTTCCTTTATTTTAAGTAATCAACTATAGTCTAATCCTCTTATACTAAATATCTTGGCCTATAAAGTTAATCTTCATTATTAGCAAATTTTCACATATGCCTTCTAAGATATTTAAATAAAACCAACAATTTAGTTATCTAAAGTTAAGTCCTAACAACATAAACCATGTTAAAATTAATTTTGAAATAAAAAATATTTTTAATTGTGACAACTAAAAGTTAATTTTTTTTAATCTCCCCCAAACTTAAGTTTTTCATTACACAATAATAGAGGTAAAAATTACAAAAGAAATCTAACCTTTTTGTAGCGGGCTTTTGATCATTATGAAGCTGTGTAGCTATTCATCAAAAATATGTACTAGCAGGCCTTAAACAGTTAGAAGCTTTTCTACACATAATATGTTAGAGATTTGCAGGGTAAAGAAAAAATTTAGAACATAAACTTTAAACATATAGTGCACATATATAACTACTCCAATTTTAAACTAAAGAAACAAACTAACACACAACCATTAATTACAAACACATCACAATTTTAATATAATACAAATATAAAAGAAAACAAAATATAAATACATATGATCACTGATCCAACATAAACTATAAAAATAATAAAGAAACACAACAAGCTACCACTCATCACAACAAAATACCACAAACACAACAAACTACCACTCATCATCACCTCTAGCATCCTCTGGGTTGTCAGCTAGCTAGTACAAAATATAGCCGAGACAACTAGGAAAGATCACGCCAGAGTCTCCCCTCATGAATCTAACCTGAGAATCATGAAAAGCTATATTGTACTCGACCCTCCTCCTGGTGTTATCATCATTGGCCTCATTCTTTGCTTCTATTCCAGTGATCCGATTGTGTAACCACTCGATGTCACCTTTTTGAATAATCAATTGTTCCATAACATCAGAAAGAATATATGTTCTGGAAGTAGAAGGAATATCATGGCTAGCTGAAGGAGAAGAAGGGTCATCGCCACTCTTACTCCTCGATCTCCATCACAAATGAGCTTCATAAGTTTTAATGTTGGATTCGCTAATAGGCTTCGAAGGATGGAGCCTTTCTTTATTTTTGATCAAACTTAACTCCTGATAGTACACATAATGTGGGAATCAGGGCAGGATGTCCTAATACTCTTATAGTCTCTCCCTTCGCAATAGTCTGAACACTCTTATAAATAATTTCCCCAAAGTTAATTATTCTTGAATTTTGAATACAGAAACTTTAGATGGCTTTATCTTGAGTAACTTTATTATGCCGATAAGTAGGCAGTAGTTTTCCAGAAATAAAGTAATGTCAGGCCTTAGATGCAACATTCAACATAGAAGCAGGAAAATTTATCCTTTGCCCTTCCTTAATTTTCCACTCTCCTTTCCCATCAATAAGAAAGAAAATAACTTCATCCAAGTTGGAATCCATATTACCAAATGATGTATACTCACAAAAATCAGGATTCCTCGACTAGTAAAATTCATTAATCCAATATGGGCTAAATTTTATCATTTTCCCTTGAACATACACCTGATCGCCCGTAGTTCATAAAAGATTTGCATAAAATTCCCTGACTATCCCCAAGATTGCATCAGCATTAAAATAATAAAATATTTCCCACTTCCGATCCACTATCAACTGCTCCAAAACTCCACCAGGATTTTCAAATTCTCGATCTTGTATACACTTTTTATTGCTTAAGTGTGAATTGAATTGATACTGGGCTTTAATATTAACAAACTTTCCTTCATCATATTCCAACTTCCTCTTCCCCTTACTCATCCTTGGAGCCATATGAAAATTTCTAACAAATTTGAAAATAACTCCAAACAAACTTCAAAATCAACTTATAATATACTCCAAAAACAAATCTAGCAAGTAAAAACTCCTACACCATAGATAATCTCCAAACATTCACAAAAACTCAAATTTTAGATTTTCCAAATGTAGGAGATTCCTATGGTAAAAATAAAAAAAAATTTAGTTTAGAGTGGAGCTCTTACCAAAAGAAGATGAAATCCACGCTTTTTAAGCCTTGAAAATGCTTCAAATGGCAATGCAAGCAAGCCTTAGTATGAGTTTTCAGCCCTAGCTAAAGGTTAAATACAATAAATGGGTAAAAATGGTGGGTCCCCAAGTAAAATTCGTGATTTTAAGGAGAAACTGGGCTTTTCGGGTTTTGGGCACCGTCGGCGCTGGTTTGGCTCTTTTGATTTAAAATCCCCAATCTTCTGTATTTGGGTGCCATCGATGCCCATTTTGGCGTCGTTGGTGCCACAGATTTCATGGTCCCGAAATTTTTTTTTCTTAATTTCGATCGTTTTGAAATCACATCAGCATCTAATTGGATTTTTTATGTATCAAACATCATAATAAAGTGATCAATTAACATGAATTTACACAAACAACACAAAACATCACTTTTTTAATATAAAATCCAAATTACAAACATACACACTTAAGCACACAACTACATATGTTTTAGCAAATCATGTCGCATACAACCATAACACTCTAGCACTGAAAACTAAAGCATAATAAATCTAAAATTGTAAAGCAAAGCAATCCAAATACTAAGCACACCTAGCATAGTAAAGTTCAAACACTACATACTAAATACTAAATATCAAATTGAGTCACTACTCCTCATTGGTATCGCTACTATCATCTTTTATGATATCTCCTATGGATTGGTAGTGCATGAACAAGTTGTAAAATGGGTGATAAGAAAACTCATCAGTTAAATCTTTAGAAATCAAATCTTTTCTCTTCCGTATCAGACCCTCTTCAATACACCTAGTGTGATCAAACTGTTCCTTCATCCTCAAATCCAGATGATCAAATAACTTTGAGATATTGTTAATTGCATTCATAATATTTTGTACCTCTTTCTCCATTGTCTTCATCTTCTTCAGAACCAACTATTAACTTTCAGGAAAGTAGGGTAGGAAAGGTTGTGAATTATGAGATGGTTGATCTGCAATAATGCTCATATCTTTCTCACCTCTAATTTCTTGGCAATCATACATATTAGTTGGGTCCAGGGGCTTCCAAGGAAGAAGCACTTTCTCCCAACTTTCAAATGGCACTTGTGCTAAGCCCATTTTTAGATCCATGTATAATCAATCCCAAGACAGATCTCACAATGATGGTACCAATAACAATATGTCTCCCCATTTGAATATAGTAATTTAAAATTGCACTATCCTTATTCACTTTTTTAATCTTCATAGTTGGGAGTAACTTTGTAGATATGAAGAAATGTCATTACTTCAACACGGGATTTAATAGCGTCGCAGAGAAACTTACATACCCGTTTTCTCTTATCTCCCAGTCTTCATTTTCATATGTCAGAAATCAGTAAATCTCATTCATATTGTCTCTCGTAGGGGCAAAATTTTTATAATGGTAGATTGACACATTCTCTATCATAAATAAATCGTTAATCTTCGAAGGGAAAAATGGTACAAACCTGCCTCTCACATAGACAACTCCTTGGTTGATCCCATGTAGATTGGCGCAAAACTCTTAAACCATAGGAACAACTATAGTGACAGTAGTGTAACATAAGACTTCCTAACATCTCTGCATAGTAATCTCCTCTACTCGAGTACTTGGAGCATTCATACCATGATTTTTGAAGCCTCTCTTTATCAGAACCTTGTTTAACAAGCACAGTGCTTCGGCACTGATGAATTTTCTCCTATTGAACACTCTAAATCTTTGAGTTTCTATGGAGTTGGAAGCCATGGGATGCGAATTTTGGATATATCCTATCATTTTTCTAGAGTTCAAGTGTTTAAACATCTAGTTTAGGCAATTATAAGGGTGAAAATCCCACCAAATTCCGCCAAAAATAAAAAAATTCAAACCTGGTAACCGTTTCTGGTCATGGGCACCGTTGGCACTGGTTTGAGCATCGTTGGTACTCTACCCCTGATCATAGGTAGGCATTATCCAATAGGGCACCGTCGGTGCCAGAACAATAAAAATGCTCCAACATTTGTTTTATCCATAAATCTTCCAAATTTTCTATTCGCTCCGATAATAATCATTATTTTATGATATTTATGAGTAAGTAGGACTAAAAATTATAATTAACTAATAGTAATAACAACTCAAACAAACTAAATCTTAAATATAACTATGGGTTGCCTTCCACAAAGCGCTTGGTTTAACGTTGTCAGCTCGACCAACTTAGTTTTAATCAGGTTGAGTTAATGTTAAAGCCTCTTTAAAACTTGGTCGAGATTCCTCAAAATAAGGTTTTAACCTATGCCCATTAACTTTAAACATTCTTTTAGTCTTAGGATCTTCAATATTAATAGCACCAAAGTGATAAACTTTTATAACAGTTAAAGGTCCTACCCACATAAACTTTAGTTTCCTTGGAAGCTTCAGTGGAGTCCATGTATGATTGGAGAGTTAAAGGTCCTACCCACCATGTACGATTGGGTGCTCATGGAAGCTTCAGTGGAGTCCAACAAAACTCCTTGAATTGTTAGCTTGCTCTGATGTAATCTCC
Organism: Phalaenopsis aphrodite; assembly: GCA_003013225.1. Lineage (NCBI taxonomy): Eukaryota > Viridiplantae > Streptophyta > Magnoliopsida > Asparagales > Orchidaceae > Phalaenopsis > Phalaenopsis aphrodite. The sequence continues at coordinate 232,477 of NEWO01000302.1, forward strand.
ATGTATGATTTCAATCAAAAGGTGTTGCAGCCTTGGTCTAGAGATGTGTTAGAGAGCTCAAAAGAGGGGGAGTTTTAGGGGGAACTTCCTGTTTGGTCTGAGAAAGCTTTAGAATGGCTTAAGGGGGAACTTACCTGTTTTGTGGAGTTTGTTGGAGTAATAGAAAAATTCCTGGATTTTGAGTTCAAAATTGAGCTCAGGTAGGGGCAGAGCAAAGATGAAGATGGTTTTCTTGTGCTTGGGAATGTTTAGAGAAGCTATGGAGAGATTTTAGCAAAGTTTCCTCAAGAAATTGAGCACACTTGGGATTTGACCGAAAATGGGACTTCTTATAGCCATGGCCAAGTGGAGGGCCTCAATCTCTGATTAGTTGATGTAAGAAAATCGAGTTCGAGGGCTGAGCGGGGCAAGCATCCAATGGGGGAGTGCCACAGTGGATGGGTTCAATTTTGGGTTTAAAGGGGGAGGGTCCCCTTTGATTTGAGCTTTTTGGCAACTAGGGTGGCTGGCTAGAAGAGAGTTAGTGGATATGTGGTTCAGGGAGGGTCATGGAAGTTTTAATTATGATTACATTGGAGGTTTGATGGCTGATTGCATGAGGGGGAAGAGTTTAGCCAAAAATTGGGAGCATATCTCCTTAATTTAGGGGACCCATGGTATGTGGCTTAATTATTGGTTCTTGAGTGATCTAATTAGCATCATAGATGGCTAACCAGAGCAGGGGAGGGATAAGGTTCGCTAATGCAAAGGATTTGAGTCAATTTGGGGCTTAGGTCCAAATTTTGGGTTTTAGTTTGAACTTGTGCTAGGTTTGGTTTGAGTCAAATGGTTGATCAATTTGACTTGAATAATTGTCATGAGAAATTTGGAAAATGAATTGGGTGATTTTGAATTGATTTGGAAGATCAATTTGGTGGAATTTGGCCATATGGTCAATGTTGGGGCATTTAAGTTAAAGTTTGGGCCAAACTTTGGTCAATTGATGGTTCCAATTGGTCTAAAATATTGTCATGAAGGGTTTTCAATATCAATTAAGTGGAAATTGTGGGGTTATGAAGTTCAATTTGAGGAAATTTGGACTTCGGGCAAAATTGGGGATTTTGATTAATTTGAATTTTTGTGAGCTTTAAGTTCAAATTTGGGTCAATTGATTGTTCAAACTAATTTGGCAAAGTGCTATGAAGAATTTAGAATTCAAATATTGAGGTCCAATTTGGGGGAATTTAAGGGTATGGCTAAATTGGGGATTTTGGATTGGGCTTGCAATTGGGCTTGAAATTTGGATCAATTTGGCCTGGATTTAGTTTCAATTTGGATTGAGGATGATGAACTTGAGTTTGGAATTAAAATTGGGTGAGATTGAAGTCAGTTCGGTGGAAATTGAGAGTGATTTGGGAAATTTAGATATTTAGAGGCAATTTGGGGATTTTGGTCAAAATGGGTCAATTTGGTCTAATTGGGCTCATGGAGTGGTCAAAATTAATTTTAGGGACATTTGGAGCAATTTTAGAGATTTTGGAAATTTTTGGAATTTTTGTGGTTTGAAGGGTATTTTGGTAATTTTTAGGATTTTGAGGGTATTTTAGAAAATTTGAGGTATTTTGGTCAATTTCATTGATTTGTAATGGTTTGAAATGATTTTTGAAGAGATTTTGAGAATTTGGGTAATTTTGGCAAATTTTTTGAATTTAGTAATTTGGTGAAGTTTGGGGCCAAAAAGCGTCAAAATTGGGAAATTGGTAAAATTGGGATTGATTGAGGATGTTAATCATGAGGTCACCCTATTTGTGTCATGAGACCAACGGAACTCCCATTATAGATTCTCCATGTTCTAGTCTTAGCCAAACTTTAGCCCAGGGCTAATGGTTTAGGGGAACAACCACATGAGTTTCCAATAGAGTAAGGGATCAAGCTAGGCATGTTTGGCTAAGGATTTAGGTTATGTGTGCAAGTAAAAGTGTGTGTGTGCAAGACTAACCAAGACCACACCACCCAGAGCTAACCTCAAGGCCAAACAGTCTTATGGGGACTCCTCTTCAGCTCCCACATATTGGTCCCACCTACTAAGTGCTAGAGGTTAGAACCAACATGTGGAACTTCAAAATGAGCAAATAAGAGTTCTAGAATTTTTATTGGTGAGGTGTCATCATTAGACCTCTAGGAATAGTCAACAAGCAAGTTCTATGGCTAGATCCTAGGCATCTAAGGAAGAAATACTAGAACTCAACCAAAAGTAGACATCAACATGAATGAACTTTATCGATTCTTTAATGATAATGATGCAAATTAAGAGACAAGAGTTAATGAACATGTAAGTATCTCTTCAGCATTATTGAATTCTGCATCGAAGGTGTGGCATTTCTTTATTTCATCAAAACTTCTTCCTACCATGAAAATCAGTAGAGTGACTAAGGAAAGTGTTATCTAGTATTATTGTATTCAAATAGAAGACCTAGTGATGTAGGTTCTTTAATTGTAAAAATTTTTTTGGGTTTGATTATAAACGGATCTACTTATGGGTTGGGACATCCACCTACCATATTCCTACAATGCAGCTAGTCACAAATGCCTTATGAAAGTTGGAAAAAAAGTGCTTCTCGCTTGGAAGCATATGGACCCAAAGATTTTTTACAACTGCATAAGAAATGGGGAGGAAAACAATATGAATATTCTTATGGATCAATCATCTCAAAATTCATTGCCTATTCAGCCTTGCTTTCCTTATAGTTCACATGATATTTTGAAAAGGATCAAGAAGTTGGAGAAAGAGATACAAAACATTATGAATTCAATTGGGAACATTTTTGATATATTTAACATTTGGATTGGAGGATGAAGGAACAACTCAAACATACCAAACACATTGAAGAAGGTATGATGTGTATGTTTAGGAAAAGTGTTAGGGTTGAAGAAAATTCGACAGACGAATTTCGTCACCTACCTTTTTACAACTTATACGTTCAGTACCAATCTATGGGAAATATTCAAGAAGATGAAGGTGAAGAAGATGTTTGAACTCTCTAAAGTAAGGAATTCATAATTATGATTGCATATGTGTGTTATGTATTTGTGATGGATTTCATTTACTTTTCATGTTGAACTTTATATGTGTCATATCATGAGTGTTTGAGATTTAATTTTCAGTGTTAGTTTGTATGGTGTGATTTCGATGTTGAACTAGATGTATTGATATGAAAAATGTTGGTTTGTGATCGTGTAAATTTTAAATATAAATGTGAGTTTTGTGTTGTTTGTGAAAATATGTTGCTAAAAGATAACTTAATTATGAATATAAGTGTTTAATTAAGTTAATTAGAGGTTGGTGTGGTTTGGTATACAACATATTTCAAAATAAAATTGAAATCTGAAAATTTTTGTTATTGACGCTAGCTTTGGCGCCTGAGGCCCCAGTTTCCCGAAAACACCCAGATTTACTTAAAACCGCAAAAACCCACTATAAAGTCCCATTTTTACTGCTTGGGTCGGCTCCTACCTCTAGACTAAAGCTAAAACCCAACCTAGGGCTTATCATTTCTTGGATTTGAGGAGATTTGAAGGATAAAAAGTGTTGGCTTTTATCTTCCCTTGGTAAGAGCTTCAAATTAGCTTGGAAATTTTTTATTTTCACCATGGAGTTTTCCTACACTATGGAAATCCAAAAATTTGAGTTTGTTTTGAATAAATTTAAAGAGAGATCATGGAGAGAAGTTTCTTACCAAGTATCATTATTATTTTGGAGTCTGATTAATGATATTGTAAGTTTATTTGGAATTTATGTGTATTTATTTAGAAATTTCTATGGCTTCAAGAGTGAAAAGAGGAAAGCCTTAAAAAAAATTTCATGTGAGATGATTCATTAATTTGAAGCCTTAGTATAATTACAATACTATGATAGGAACAATGAAATTGATTCGGGATTGTTCATTCTCAAACCTAGGAGGAGAAATTGAAAGGTTGATAATTTCTCCAAACTGGGAGAGTTTTTGCTACTTCACCGCAGTAGAAATTGTTCCTATTGTTCGAAAATTTAATGATAATTGATACACCAAAAACATATGCATTTTTAGACCCATATTTTATACTCATTTTTGGTGATATTGCACTTTAATGAAAGGAATTTTTTATGTTTTATTGCAGGTTGTCGATTTTGAGGACTTGGAGCAAAAAGAAAGCAAAAATGATGAAATTTGGAGTCAAAATAGAGAAGTTAAAAAAATGTTCAGCGCTAACGGTGTTGTTTGACAGAGAAGATGGATTAATTAAAATGGCCTCTAGCACCAAGGGCGTTGATGGCGCCGATGTCGGTTCAGACCCTATTTCTGGAAGATTCAACGAATTTGGTCTCTTTTGAAGAGTTTTTGGATGCACCTATTGGAGAACCGACCTATGCTCAATTTAGGGCTAAAATTTGATCAAAATCCCCCCTCGCACCATTTCAAATTCTTCCACTCATTTCAGTTTTTCCTCTTCACATGCCTACATTCCACACCATTAGTTAGTTATTGTTCTTATAGTTTTGAGTTTTTAAGGTGAGTTTAAGTGTGAATTGTTCTCTAAGAAGTGTTGGAGAGAGAGAGAAGTGAGAGATTTCTTCTTCTTACATTTCATAAGAGAGGCTACAAGAGATTTGCTTTAAGGAAGAGTTTCATATAAGTGTTGTTTGTTTATTATTGCTATATGATTTTTCTTTTATATATGAACTTTGTGCTTTGTTATATCTTTCTCATGAAGCCTGAGTAGTTTCCTTTATCTTTCTCCTTACTCTGAGATATGGTGAAATGAAGAGATAATTTGGATGTGCCAATGTTAAAATTTAAAATAAATTATGATAGTTTTTTAACTGCGCACTTAATTTACTTTTCGATTTGGCCAATTAAATTATTAAAATATGTTGTAAAACATATGATCTGGGAAATGGAGTATGAGTTCTTCAACAGAGTGAGAATCACATTTAAGTCCATGGAGGAGTGTTTCGTTCATGGAATTAAGTGCAATAAATAGAGAAATATACTTTATTTGTTGTAGAATTGGAGATATTTTTAGGGTGACAGAATAAAAATCCCCAATTCAATCTTAGTGTTTGAAAACTAAACCGAGAGTTAGCCTTCAGGGGAACAGAAGTGGGAGCTCTGGAGTGGGAGCTAGTATCCTCCTAGCCTATCAATGGATTTAGGGTTTAAACCTATGATTAGTCAATGATTTTCTATAATACTGAATGTGGGTAGAGAATTAAAATCGCTCCTATTTGGCACAATACAATTATAAACCATTTATCTCATCTCATTTCACCAAAAACTCATTGTAGTGCGAAATATGCTTTTTCATATAAGAAATCTTCACCACATAAACATAGTTTAGTAGTTGTTATTTTAAACTCTGCATTTAAGTTTTGCTAGTAGTTAATAATTTAATTTTGCTAGCATCTTACATATTTGAAATAAGTGACAATAATTTCGTTTGATTTCTGTGAATTTTCTAGTTAATTTTTCATTTTAAATTTAAACCTTCCCCGTGGGATCGATATTTGAATCTAAAACAGAAAGTCTTATATTACTTGATAACGATACGTATACTTGTGTAGAATCCCAATTTTAAGAGCTTAACATTATTATTACTAAAATACCACATCATGTTTTTAGCACCATTGTAAAGCGGAGTCAACTTTATAAATTTTACACAACTATATTCAATCAGGATCAAGTTTTTTGGCACCGTTGTCGGGGAAGGTAATGGTAAACTAAATAAATTTGCTAAATTACAAAATTTAGAGAAAAAATATATACAAAATATCAAAAAAATAAAAAAAATTCAAAATCCAAATATATATATATATATATATATATAACTATATATGTAAGAGTATCTTTAAGAAATTTTTATTTGCTTATTATATTTGTTTATGCGAAATATTGGAATATGAAGGTTTAGTACCTTACGATTCAAAATTATAACGTACTATTAGAAAATTTTGATAACAACAAAAAGAAATAAAAAATTTGAACGTAATAGCGAATAACTTAGATAATCAAATGAATGAAAATCAATGAAGACCTTTAAAAGATTAAGTTAATCCAACAACAGATGAACTTCACTTAACTATTTAAAATCCTGATGTTGTTGCTAATTCATTTGAGCTTAAACCTGCTATTATCCAAATGGTATAAAATAATCAGTTTCGAGGAACTCCTACTGAAGATCCTAACTTACATCTCTCTAGTTTTTTAGAAATTTGTGCTACTTTTAAATATGACGGAGTGTCTAATGATGTTGTTAGGCTTAGAATTTTCTTTCTTCATTAAGGGATAAAGCCAAAGCTTGGTTAAATTCATTAGCACTTGGATCTATGAGAACTTGGGGAGAACTATCACAAAAATTCTTTGCTAAATATTTTTCACACTCGAAAACTGCTAAGCTTAGAAATGATATTATATCTTTTTGTCAGTTTGAAGGGGAATCGATATATGAAGCCTAGGAAAGATTTAAGGATCTCCTTAGAAAATGTCCACACCATGCTTTAGCAGATTATTTAATAATTCAAACATTTTACAATGGATTAGTAGGATCACTTAGATCTATTATTGATGTTGTTGTAGGTGGATCTTTAATGTCAAAACCTTTTGATGAAGCATACTCTTTAATAGAAGAAATGGCTACTAACAATTTTTAATGGCCCTTTGAATAGGTAAATCCTAAGAGAGTAGCTAGTATTCATGAATCTGATGTAATGTCTATTTTAGCATCTCAAATTGTTGCTATATCGATAAAAGATTGATCAAATTGGAGTGAATTATTCTCAAATACCATAAGTATTAGAGGAAAATTCACTAGGATAGATAATTGATACTCAGTCATCTTATGAAATTTTGAATGTTATTAATAATCAAAATAACAATCCTTATTCTAATTATTTCAACGCTGGATGGAAAAATCAGCCTAATTTTTGTTGGAATAATTATAACAATTCAATGAACCCCATAGGAAATTTAAATAATCAAGGAAATCCTAATTATCGACCTTATTATCCTCCTAGATTTAACTCTAACCCTAACCCACAAGTTAAGGAAAAGAAGTTAATTATGGAAAAGGTAATGTTGAATATGGGAAATCAAATACAAAATCATGGGGCTGCTATTAGAAATATTTAAAATTAATTAGGACATATTACTACTGCACTTAGCAACAGACCTTCACGAAATCTTCCAAGTACTGTGGAAGTTAATCCTAAAGATCAAAATAAGGAGCAAATAAAAGCAATTCAGTTAAGAAGTGGAAAATAAATTGAAACCAGAATCAAAAGAGAAACTGAAGTTGATGAGGAGAAGAAAGAGATGGAAGGTGGCCATAATGATAATGAACAAACAAAAGTTCCTCAATAAAAATCATTACCTCCATTTTCTCAACAACTGAAGCAGAAGAATAATTACAAATAATTTACAAAATTTTTGGAAATCCTTAAAAAGTTAACTATAAACATTCCTTTCATTGAGGCTTTGGAACAAATGCCAAGTTATGTGAAATTTATGAAAGATATACTAAACAAGAAAAAGGAAGTTTGCAGATCATGAGACTGTTGCACTTAGTGAAGATTGTAGCGATATTATCTAGAAAAAGCATTCTAAAAAGTTAAAAGATCCTGGTAGTTTTACTATACCTTGTGCAAGTGGTGAAAATTTTTATGGAAAAGCCTTATGTGATTTATGAGAGAGTATCAATCTTATGCCTCTATCAATTTTTAAACGTTTATATTTAGGATAGATTTCCCCTACTACTATAACTCTTTAGTTAGTTGATCGATCAATCACTTATCCTAAAGGAGTTATAGAAGATGTATTAGTAAAAGTGGATAAATTTTTCTTTCTTTTAGACTTTATAGTATTAGAAATGTAGAAAGATAAAGAGATTCCTATTATTTTGGGGAGACCATTTCTTTCAACCTGTAGAGCTGTGATAGATGTGCAAAAAAGAGAATTAACAATGAGAGTCAATGATCAAGAAGTAACATTTAATATTACAAAAGCTATAAAATATTCTGCAATAGAAAGAGACAATGTATGTTTTAGGATATCAGTTACTGTTATCTAAGTAATGAGCAATTTAAAAAAGAGTTTGAAGAAAAATTTAGCAAGAAGAATTTAGTGAGAATGAGAATGAAATAAAAGAAGAAAATTTAGATTATATTCAAGAAAATTTAAAACTTTAGGTTTGTTGGAAAATGATAAGAAAAATATTATTTCTTCAAATATTAAACCACCTAAACTTGAACTGAAAGTATAACCTGCTCATTTAAAATATGTGTTTTTAGGTGATTCATCTACATTGCCTGTTATTGTATCTTCTGAGTTAATTGAAATTCAAGAACAACAATCAATAGAAATGTTAAAAAAAATTAAAAAGGCTTTTGGATGGACTTTAGCAGATATTAAAAGAATTAGTCATTCAATTTGTATGCATAGAATTTTATTAGATGAACAATATAAACCTAAAGCTAATCCTCAAATGATATTAAAACCAATAGAGAAAGAAGTTAAAAAAGAAATTTTAAAATGGTTAGATGCTAGAATTATATATCCTATTTCAGATAGTACTTGGGCAAGTTCAATTCAGTATGTTCCAAAGAAAGGAGGAGAGGCCGTTGAAGTAAATGAGAAAAATGAATTAATTCCAATAAGACAAGTTAATGGTTGGCAAATTTGTCTAGACTATAGAAAATTAAACATGGCCACCAAGAAAGATCACTTTCCTTTACCCTTTCTAGACCAAATGTTGGATAGATTGGCTATAAACGAACATTACTGCTTTTTTGATGGATATACCAGTTATCATCAAATTCCAATTGCTCCTTAGGATTAAGAAAAGACAATATTTATAAGCCCTTATGAAACATTTGTTTTGCGAAGAATGTTTTTTGGACTATGCAATGCACTTGCGACATTTCAAAGATGTATTATGTCAATATTTAGTAATTTGATTGAACATGGAATGAAAGTATTCATCGATGATTTCTCTGTGTTCGGGACTTCATTTGAATTACACTTAAATAATTTAAAAAAAGTTCTGTAATTATGCAAACAAATCAACCTAGTACTAAATTGGGAAAAAATGTCAGTTTATGGTTGCAGGAGGAATTGTACTTGGGCATAAAATTTCTAAAAATGACATGGAAGTAGATCCTATAAAAATTCAAGTTATTGAAAAATTACCACCACCGACTATGGTCAGAGGGGTAAGAATTTTTCTAGGACATGTTGGTTTCTACAGACACTACATAAAAAAAATTTCAAAAATAACTAAGCCATTATGTCAACTTTAGAAAAAGATACAAAATTTGATTTTAATGAGTATTGCATAAAAGACTTTGAATTATTAAAAGAAAAATTAATCAGTGCACCTATAACAGTCCCACGTAATTGGGAAAAACCATTTGAAATAATGTGCGATGCTAGTGATTATACTATAGGGGATTTTTTAGGACAAAGACACAATAAAGTTTTTAAAGTAATATACTATGCTAGTAAAACACTAAATGATGCTCAAATTAACTACAATACTACTGAAAGAGAGTTATTAGTTGTTGGTTATTTCTTTGATAAATTTAGACCTTATTTGATTGGAACTAAATGTATAGTGCATATAGATGATTCTATTATTAAATACTTGATGCAAAAGAAGGATGCTAGACCAAGATTAATTAGATGGATACTTCTTTTATAAGAGTTTGATTTTACTGTAGTTGATAGGAAGAAAAATGATAATCAAATAGCTCATCATTTGTCTAGACTAGAAAAATAAATATTAACTAATTTTGCAAATGAAGTTTCAGAAAATTTTCCTGATGAACAATTATATAGTATTGATGAAATGAATATACCATGGTATGCCGATATAGTAAATTATATTGTGAGTGATATTCTACCACCAGATATTAAAAACCAGCAATTAAAGAAATTTATATATGATTGAAGATTCTATTTTTTGGATGACCCATATTTAGATAAACAATGTAAATATTCAATTATTAGAAGGTGTGTGACTTACAAAAAAAACTCAATAAATAATTGAAAGATGTCATGATTTCGAATTTGGAGGACATTTTTGAACAAATAAAACTACATAAAAAATTTTGCAAGCTGGATTTTGTTGGCCTACTCTTTTTAAAGATGTTAAGAATATATTATAACATGTGTTAGATGTCAGCGAGAAGGAAATATTTCTAGAAGAAATGAAATGCCTTTAAATTACACATTAGAAGTTCAAATTTTTGATGTGTGCAGATTAGATTTTATGGGACCATTTATGCCTTCATTTGGAAACTTATATATATTACTTGTTGTTCATTATATGTCCAAATGGATTCAAGGTGTTGTTGTACCTAAATGTGATGCTAGGAGTGTTTCTAAATTTTTAAATAAAAATATTTTTACTAGAGATGGAATGCCGAGAGTAATTATTACTGATGGAGAATCCCATTTTAGAAATAAGAGAATCGAAAAATTTATTAAAAAATATGATATTATATATAGATTCTCTGCTGCTTATCATCCTCGGACTAGCGGTCTAGAAG
>NEWO01000302.1:243827-263365 GCA_003013225.1 Phalaenopsis aphrodite
TAACCAAAAAAGTTATTGATGTGAATTTGTCCTCTAGCGCCGACGACACCCGCTTATTGGAACATTGGGCCGACAACGCCATCGGGAGCACCGACAGTGTCTTGAGCAGTTTTCCACGTGCTGAATGATTTTGATAAACTTTGGCAGGATATCGCTCCTTAATAACTGCCTTGGATGTCCAGAAACTTCCTAATTTTGATATCCATGGCTTCCAATTCCAGAAATACTTCAAGGTATGGTGTTTTCAATAGAAGAAAATTTATCAATTTTGACTCGTAGAGATTATACGACAAAGTCATCACAAAGAAGAGACTTATCAAGGAGAGAGGCTTTTTCAACCATGGATTGAGTAATCCAAGTTCATAAATCGAGAAAATAATTATACAGAGGTGTTGGGAAGTTTTGTGTTACACTACCGCTGCAGTTGTAGTGCCATTAGTCAAGGAGTTTTATGCTAATCTACATGGAATAACTTAAGGAGTCATCTTTGTTCGAGGTATGGTTGTACCATTTACTCCGGGTCAAATTAATGATTTGTATATGATAGAAAACGTTCTAATCTGTCATTATACAAATTTTATCCCAACGAGAGATATGATGCAAGAAGTATATAATTTTTTAATGGATGAACATGATAATTAGGAAATCTGAGATGAGGGATACGTTAGTTTCTCTGCTTTGCTACTTAATCCAATTTCAAAATAATGGCATTTCTTCATATCTGCAAAACTACTCCCTACCATGAAGATTAGTAGAGTTACAAAAGAAAGTGTCATTTTAAACTATTGCATTCAAATGGAAAAACCCTATTGATGTGGGGTCAATTTTTTTCAAATCTATTATGGGTACTATTATGAATGGGCCAATATATTGACTTGGGCATCCTTCTACAATTTTCCTACTTTGTAGTCAATCTCAAGTTCCATATGAAAGTTGGGAAAATGTTGTACTACGTTGGAAGCTCATGATTCCTATTGATGGAAATTATATAGGGAATGGAAATGAAGCATTAGATGTTATTTTAGATCATTCATCACATGCTTCAACACCATTGATGCCACCAGCAGTTGGAAGTTCAATATCTTTGGAGAAGAGAATGAAGAAAATAGAAAGAGAACTTCAAAGTATTATGAATGTAATAGGAAATCCTAACTAACTTTTTGATCACCTAGATTGGAGAATGAAGAAGAACTTTGATCATACTGGAACAGTTGAAGCAGGATTGGTACAGATGTTCAAGAAAAATGGATGGATTGATGAAAATTTGACTGATCAGTTCCAGTACCGACCTATCTACAATTTTCATGTCCATTACCAGTCTATAAGAGATATTAGAGGAGGAGAAAGCACTGAAGATGAGGCTGAATAATTGAAGAAGTTGAACTTTTTACTAGTTTAAAATAGTTATGTTTTCAATGTAATTGTGTTGATTTGATTTGCTTTACTTTTCTTTAGAACTCTATTGATGTGTATAGTTTTGTGTCAGCGTTCTAGTGTTGTGGCTTGATTTTGACGTTGAACTATAAATTAGTTTGCTTTAAGGATGTGGAAGTGTGATTAGAAAAATGTATTTGTAAAAAGTGTATTTTCATATATAAAAGTTAGTTTGGTGTTGTTTGTGAAAAGGTTTATTTGTGAATTATTTTAAAATGAAAATTAGTGTTCAAAAAGATTAAATAAACTTTGGAGTAAATTGAGAGAAAATTGAAATTAAAAAAAATTAAAATATGAGTATTTGGCCACTGGCGCCGGCATGGGCGCCGACAGCGCCCCCGATCCAAACCAATCCAAACACCCTTAAAATTCGTGATTTTCATAGTAAAATGCCATTTTTAACCTTTGAGTCACCTTCAACCTCCATTTTTGCACCTAGGGCTTGTTATTGCTCGGATTTGAGGCGATTTTAATGCAAAAGAAGTTTCGATTTCATCTTCTCTAGGTAAAAGCTACACTTCAAACTCAAAATTTTTTATTTTCACATTGCCGAGATCCAAAATTTTGAGATTTTTTTTGGAAAATTTTGAGAAAATTCTTTGGTGAAGAACTCTTACTTAGTAGATTTAAGTTTAGAAAGTTCCATAAATTTTTGGAAATTTATTTGGATTTTATCAAATTTTCATAGATTCACCATGGCACCTAGAATGAACAAAGGAAAGAGAAAAGTATATTTTGATGATCAAAGGTTTGTCAACTACAATGCCAACATTTGCTTCAAAAATCTACTTGCAACTAAAAAATTGATTCTAGATCGAGGATTTAAAAATCCGGGAGGAGAAGTTGAGAGATTAATCAATGCTCGGCAGTGGGAAAATTTTTGCTACTTTACTGCCGATGCAATTATTGGTGTAGTGATGGAGTTCTATGCCAATTTCAAGGAGACTTCTGAAGATTATGTGTTTGTTCGAGGGAAAATGGTGGAAGAGGAACCTCGAAGGTGAAGAATGGAATTAAGTTAAATTTTCCTCTTTCTATGTTAAATGTAGTATCTAAGGTCTGACACTACTTTATTTTTAGAATAATAATACCAACAAACCATCATAGTGAAGTAACAAAGGATAGAGCTATCTTGAATTTCTGTATTAAATAGGTGATGAGGATAAATGTAAGCTCTATTAATTATAAGAATACTCGATCTATTTCATAGGGAGAGACCATTGGTGGTTTAGCTCACCCTGAACTAATCTTCACACTATGTGAATAGGCAGGAGTTGATTATGAAGCAGATGAGGAGAGGATTGAACCTCTAAGACTTATTGGTCATGCTAATATAAATACTTATGAATCTCATGTTGGATGGAGATCTGGAAGTAGGACCAAGGATATTCCTTCTACTTCAAGTACTTCTAGCACCCCTAAAATCCAAGAACTTATGAAGGAGATGATGATCCAACAGGGAGATATCTTGAGAATGGATCATAGAATGGAAAATATGGAGAGGAGAAATGCTCACATTGATGATATGATATGATAAAAATTTGAATATGATGTTGCTTATGATGATCCAATGGTCAAATATATGAAGGGTGATCACTCTGTTCAGTTTCCTACTCATCCTGTTTTTACTCCATATCAACAGCAGAAGTTGGAGTGGAAGAAGATGAAGAGGAAGACAATGATTGGTGATAAGTGTCTTAGATTTCTATTTATTTTTACTATTAATTGTACTTTATTGTTAAGGTTATTTGTTTGTGGACTGTGATACTTTATTTTGTTATATGTTGTTTTGCGAACTTTACATTTGTGAAATTGCTGGAAGTTGTTAGTTTTTAGTACTTTGTTGGATGTATATGTAGTTAACTCTTTCTCAGCAAATTTTTTATTGTATTATGTAATATTTAATGTTTTTAGTCTTGTAGCTTTTCATATTAGCACCTGCAATATTTCAGAGTTAAATTTCAAATCAGAACCTTCAACAGGTATGTCTTTTCTTTATGTATTAAATGTTTTCTTTCACCCTTTATTTTCCAGTTTTCATGAAAAATCTTTCAAAAATTTAAGTTTGGGAGAAGAAAAATTCCTTTTTAAAAAAAGAAAAGAGACTTAATTTTATTTGTCCTTAATTAGTTATATTTTCAAAATATTTTAAAAATTTAAGATGACATTTGGTATTAGAGGGTGACCTTAGATAAATATACTTATATTTCTAAATATATAGTAAACTTGAGTAATTTTTTTAAAATAATAAAGGCTAATTTTAGAGATTAAGATTATTTGGTATGATAGAATAAGACTATGTTTTTCTATTTTAAGTAAAGAAATTTGTATTTTTGAAGTATTAAAAATCTTAGAGATTCATGTAAGAAGAAAAGATTAAAACTTTATGAATAATATTTAAAGCTAATATAAATTTATAAAGTGAAGAAATGTGAAAAGTTTTTAACTTTAAAAAGATAATAATGAAGTTTAAAATCATTAAAGGCTATCCAGATATAGTAATCCTCACATAAGAAAAAGAAAAAAAGAAAAGAAAAAGGATTGAAAATGATCCTGAAAAAGAAAAGAAAAAGAAAAGAAAAGAAGAAAAAAGGATTGAAAATGATCCTGAAAAAAAAAAAAAAAAAAAAGAAAAAGGTGTGAGGAGAAGCTTAAGGAGATGTCTAATTAAAAATTGGCTTCACTTGAATCAACTTAAAGAAGAAGACGGCTACATTTTCTAAACTTATATTTCAGTATTAGCATATTTACTAGTAATGTTTCATGAAGTTTTTTTTTATATGGATATTCTAGGTGGCTTTAATATGAATAATTTGTAATTTTCCTTGAAAAGAATAGAGAATCAAAAATCTTAGAGTTGACTACTAGATATTCTTTAGTATTAACTGGAGTTATTTCGATTTTTTCTTAAGTGATGCTATTATATCTAGTGAACTAAGGTATGGGAATCTAGAAGTTAAAATCTTTACCATAAGTCATATTTTTATGTAGTAAAGGAGTTACTTGAGGATAATTAACATTTAAGTTAGGGAGATTTTGATACACCAAAAATAAATGCATTTTTAAACCCATATTTTATAGTCATTTTTAGTGATATTGCTCTTTAATAGAAGGTATTTTTTTATGTTTTATTACAGGTTGTTGATTTTGATGACTTGAAGCAAAAATGATGAAATATGGAGTCAAATTGGAGAAGTTAAAAAAAGTTCAGCGTCGACGGCAGCGTTTGACAAAGAAGACAGATTAATTAAAATGGCCTCTGGCGCCGACAGCGTTAGTGTTGATGCAGACCCTGTTTCTAGAAGATTCGACGAATTTGGATACTTTTTGAAGAGTTTTTGGATGCACCTATTTGAGAACCGACCTAGGCTCAATTTAGGGCTGAAGTTTGATCAGAAACCCCTCCCCCCTCGCACCATTTTGCATTCTTCCACAAATTTTAGTTTTTCCTCTTCACACGCCTACATTCCACGTCATTCCACACCATTAGTTAGTTATTGTTCTTATAGTTTTGAGTTTTGTGGTGAGTTTAAGTGTGAATTCTTCTCTAAGAAGTGTTGGAGATGGAGAGAAGTTATATATTTCTTCTTCCTAGATTTCCTAAGAGAGGCTACAAGGGATTTACTTTGAGAAAAAGTTTCAGCTAAGTGTTGTTTGTTTATTATAGTTGTATGAACTTTCTTTTATATATAAAAATTTTGTTTTGTTATATATTTCTCATGTAGTCTGAGTAGTTTCCTTTATCTTTTTCCCTACTCTGAGATATGGTGAAATGAAGAGATAATTTGGATGTGCTAATGTTAAAATTTAAAATAAATTATGTTGGTTTTTCAACTCTACTTTTAATTTACTTTTTAATCTGGCCAATAGAATTGTTAAAATATGTTGTGAAACATATGATCCGAAAAATTGAGTATGAGTTCTACAACAGAGTGGGAATCACATTTAAGTCCATGAATGAGTGTTTCGTTCATGAAATTTAGTGCAAATAAATATTAAAAAAATATTTTTTTAGGAGTAGAATTGGAGATATTTTTACAGTGACAGACTAAAAATCCCCAATTTGATCTTAATATTTAAAAACTAAAGTAAGATTTAACCGCTCTGGATCTGGAGCCAATATCCTCCTAGCCTAGCAATAAATTTAAAGAGTAAACCTAAGATTAGCCAATGTTTTTCTATAACACTGAATCATGGTAGAGAATTAAAATTGCTCCTATTTGGCACAATACAAATCTAAACCATTTATCTCATCTCATTTCACCACAAACTCATTGTAGTGGGAAAGATGCTTTTTCATATAAGAAATCTTCACCACATAAACATAATTTAGTAGTTACTGTTTTAAACTCTGCATTTAAGTTTTGCTAGTAGTTAATAATTTAATTTTGTTAGCATCTTACACATTCGAAATTAGTGACAGTAATTTCTTTTGATTTCTATGAATTTCCTAGTTAATTTATAATTTTAAATTTAAATCTTCCTCGTGGGGTTGATATTGGGGACTTAAATAGAATGTCTTATAATACTTGATGACGATACGTATACTTGCGTAGAATCCCAATCTTAAGAGCGCAATGTTATTATTACTAAAATAACACATCAAGTTTTTGGCATCATCGTAAAGCGGAGTAAACATTATAAATTTTACATAACTATATTCAACCGAGATCAACAATCTTCGGGTGGCTTCTGACGAGCATGTTTATGTTAGAGTTAAAGGTGTTGAATTTACTCGTGAAAGAATCAATGCACTTTATAGGCTGTGGAATGAATTTCATATTGAGTATTCTACATTTGCTATTTCTGATTTATTACTTGATGAAGTAATTTCTTATTTTACTGATGGAAGGGGAGAATGGAAGATTAAGAATAATCAAAACGTTAATTTCTCCACTTCTATGTTAAATGTGCAATCTAAATTATGGCATTACTTTATTTCTGCAAAATTAAGTCCAACTAATCACCTTAATGAAGTAACCAAGAAGAGAGCAGTACTAAATTTTTGCATCCAATAAATGAAGGTTGTTGATATTGGTGCTCTTATTGTGCATAATGCTTAGAGTATTGCTTGAAGTGGAACAGCTAGTGGTTTAGGTTATCTTGCCCTAATTTTCACTTTATGTGAACAATCAGGAGTAGAATTTGATAAGAATGAAGAAATGTTGCAACCACCTAAATACTTGGGAAAACCCACAGTTCATAAATTTGAATCATTTTTTGGATTTAGAAGTGGAAGTAGTGAGGACCCTCTACATCAGCTGCAGGACCATCTACTTCCAGTACTATTTCACTTGAAAATATTATGGAGCAATTAATGATTTAACAATCAGATATTGTAGAAATACATAACATAATAGGTGGTTTAGAATTAAGAAATGCTCACAATGATGATTATAAGTAGAGAAGAGTACAACATAATATTGCATATCAAGAGGCGATGCTTAGATATCTTAGGGATGATCATATTGTAGAATTTCTGCATGCCCAAGCTGTATGCCTTATTTGCAAGATAACTTTGAAGAAAAGGAAGAAGAAGAAGAGGAAGAAGAAGAGGAGGAAGATGATGAATGATGATTTATTGGGTTTTACCTATTTTTATTAGTTGTTGTTTGTTTCATTTGTTATTGGTATGATTTGGACAATTTATGTGTTTTGTTTATGGAACTATTAAACTTGTTGTATTTATAGATGTAAACTCTAGATTTTTATTTCAGCATTGTTAGTTTATTTAATTTACTACTTCTGTTTTTACTTTACCTTTTCTTAGTAAAACCTATATTATATTATGTTTCATTTAATGCTTTAAAGCCTGCATTTTTTGAAATTATTACTTGCAATGTGTGAGCGCCAACTTTCATAATTTGAACCCTCTACAGGTTAGTTTATTTTTATGTATTTACTATTTTCTATCACCTACAAATTTTTGTACTAAATGCTTTACTTATTATTAAAAAAAAATCTAAGTTTGGGGGAAAGAGAATTTTCTTTAAAAGAAGTAAATTAAATTTTATTTGTCCTCAACAACTATATTTTTAAAAACTAATTCAACAAGAGCTTGGGTATCAAAGTTTAACTTTAAATAACTATATTTTTGTTTGTAAATACTATAGTAAATTTTAGCAAAAATCTTTAATAATGAAGGTCAATTATAGAGTTAAGATATTTAGTATGAAAGGATAAAACTATTTTTTTCTATTTAAAGTAAAAAAAAATTGTACTTTTGAAGTATTAAGAATCTTAGATTTTCATATAAAAAAAAAAGAATGAGCCTTTCTGAAAAATTTTCATAGCTAATTCAAATTTATAAAGTGAAGGAAGGTAAGAAGTTTTAACTTCAAGAAGGGGATAGTTAAGATCAAAATTATTAAAGACTATCCAGATATAGTAATCCTCACATATAAAAGAAAAGAAAAAAGGATTGAAAGTGATCCTAAAGAAAAGAAAAAATAAAAGAAAAGGAAAAGAAAAATATGTGAGGAGACGCCTAATCAAAAATTTGTTTCACTTGAACCAGTTTGAGGAAAAAGGGCTTTATTACATTTTCTAAACTTGTATTTGAGTATTACATCCTTAATAATAAAGTTCTCATAAAATTATTTTTCATATGGACACTATAAGTATCTTTGATATGGCAATTTACAATTCTTCTTGAAATGAATGGAGATGCAAAAATCTTAGACTTGACTACTTGGTGTTCTTATAATTTTAGTTTTAACCTAAGTTATTAAAAGTTTTCTTAGGTTATAATATTATATTTATTAAACCAAATTATAGAAGTTTATAAGTTAATCTCTACAACAATTCATATTTTTTATGTAGTAAAAGAGTCACTTAAGGATAAGTAACATTTAAGTTTGGGGGATTTTGATACACAAAAAAAGAGCAATTTTATGTATACATTTTATGCTTAAATTTGATGATATTGCACCTTAAAAAGAGGTATTATCATGTTTTGTTGTAGGTATATTGATTTTAGGAACTTAGAGCAAAAAGGAGAAAATTTGGAGTTAAAATGAGGCTTTTCAGCATTGTGGTGTCAGAGGCACCAATTTACATAGAGCAGGTGTCAGAGGCTCCAAAAACTAGCCCCAAAAGTTCCATTTTCCAGAGAAGAGGTGCTAAAATTGGCATTAAAGGTGCTAGAAGCTTGAGAACAGTTCAAAACTCTAATAAACTGGCGACATAGGTGCCAGAGACGAATTAAGATAGAGTAAGGGGATTGTTGACTATTTTTGAGTGGTTCTAGAAGGCTCCAATTAATTTAAACACTCCATTGAGTGATTCAATGCATCTAGACACTTTTGAAAGTCTCTTGAATGAAGAGATTTGTCTCTTGGATGAAGGGACTTGTCTCTTGATGTGAAGAGGTGTGCCTTCTGAGAAAAAGGAGGGAATTTTATATTCTTTAAGGAGAAGGCTGATGCCCTAAAAGGAGAAAATTTAGAGAGTGGCGTGAGAGAGAGTTATGGAGGAAGTGTTATTTTTTTCTTCTAGATTTGTAAAAGGAGAGGGAAGGTGAGAGGTTTCTTCTTCATTACATTTCTAAGAGAGAATTGTGTGATTGTAAAGAGAAAAAGCGCTTAAACAAAACTTTAAGGGATTTGCTTGAGAAGGAGTGTGAGATAAATTATGTTCTTTCTTTTTTTTTGTTGTAAACTTATTTTTATATATAAACTAATGTTTTTTTGTATCCTTCTCATGAATTTTGTGTAGTCTTCCTTATCCTTCTCCCTATATTGAGATATGTTTTGTGAGAACTGATTTTGTTATGTAAGCTTTTAAATATAAAAAAATTGTGATAATTTAAAATCTGATCTTAATTTACTTTTCAATCTAGCCAAATTAAATGTTAAAATTTATTCAGAAACATAAGATCCAAAAGGGCTATGCATTCTACAATAAGGTAAAATTCACATTCAATATCATGGGTGAGAATGTAGTCTATCGGGTTGAGTGGAAATAAATAGGGTAATATAATTTGACAGACGTAGTATTAGAAATTTTAGAGTGACACACTAAAATCACCAATTTGATCCAATTACTTGGAAACTAAAGCAAGATTGTTAGCCCTCAGTGGAGGGAGGAGTGGGAGCTTTGGAGTGGGAGCCAGTATCCTCCCAACCTAACCACAGATTTAAGGACAAAACTCTGATTTAGTTAATGTTCTTTATGCACTCTTGGAGGGTAAAGAATAGGATTGCTCCTATTTGGCACATTACAATTATATATATATGTATATATATAATTTCAAAGGATTTTAATTACTTCACAATCCATAAACTTATTGTAAAAGGGAAGGATGTTTTCTTAAATTTGAACTTCATTACAAAACATTGTTTAGTCTTAGTAAGTTTACTTTTGAAGTTTAGAAAAAAGTTTATTTAATTTAGTCCTTTTAACTGCATTTTGTTTATCATACATTAAATTTACTTTATATTTATTTTTTGTACTTAAATTTTTATAGTTTGAGTTTTGTGTTTTACATTATAACCAAAATAATTTCCAACTCTCTGTGGGATCAATACTTAGGAGTCCATTAGATTTATTACTTGAGCAATATGTATACTTACATTATTATTACAGTTTGACAGCTTAGAATTTTAAAATATAAAATTATTTATACTGAAGTAGTTTATTGTGATTAAACTACATATTTGTTATTTTTGTTGTCATGTGTGTATTATAGTATTGAAAGATATTTACAACGCACAACAAAAACACCGCACCAACAGTATATAATTGTTAATCCAAAAAAGTTTCATTAATTTCTCTTTCAAGGTCACATATTTCTTCTTGTTACAGCCTAGATAAATGATCAGCTATTTGATTATCAGATCCTTTCCAATCTACTATCACAAAATCAAATTCTTGCATCAGAAGTACCCATCTAATTAATCTTGATTTCACATCCTTCTTTTGCATCAGATACTTTATAGTAGATTGGTTTGTATGCACAACACATTTAGCTCCAATCCTCTATGACCTAAACTTATCAAAAGCATAAAAAAATGCTAATAACTCTTTTTAGTAGTGATATAATTAATTTGAGCATCATTTAAAGTTTTATTAGCATAATATATAACTTTAAAAATTTTGTCATATCCTTGCCCTTAAACAACTCCAATTACATAATCACTTGCATTACACATTAGCTCAAATGGTTTCTCCCAATTAGATGAAACATATATAGGGAAAGGGATAAATTTTCCATTATTATTTCAAAGGCTTTAAGGCACTCTTGATTAAAATAAAAATTTGTATCTTTTTCCAAAATTAGGCATAAAGGCTTTCTAATTTTTGAAAAATCTTTTATATACCTCCTGTAAAAACTAGCATGTCCTAAAAAATTTCCAACCCCTTTTACAGTAGTAGGTGGAGGTAGTTTATCTATAATTTGAATTTTTGGTGGATCTACTTCTATGCCATTTTCAGAAATTGTATGCCCAACTACAATTCCTCCTGCAACCATGAATTGGCATTTTTCCCAATTTAACACTAAATTCATCTTTTCACATCATTCTAGAACTTTCTCTAAATATTTTGGAGATGATTCAAATGAAGTTGCAAACACAGAAAAATCACCCATAAAGACTTCTATCCTTTTTTCAACTAAATCTCTAAAAATTGACATCATACATCTTTGAAATGTTGCAAGTGCATTACATAAACTAAGTTCATTCGTTGAAAAGCAAAAGTACCATAAGGACTAGTAAATGTTGTCTTCTCTTGATCCTCTGGAATAATAGGAATTTCATGATAGTCGGTATATCCTTATAAAAACCAGAAATATTTGTGCCCAACTAGCTTATCCAATATTTGGTCCAAAAAAGGAAAAGGAAAGTGATCTTTTTTAGTGGTCAAATTTAGTTTTCTATAATCAATGTAGATTCAGCAAACTTGTCGTGTTGGTATTAACTCATTATTATTATTTATTGCAACAGTCGCACCCCCTTTCTTAGGACACAATGAATTAGACTTACCCAAGCACATTCTGAAATAGAATATATTATTCTAGCTTCTAACCATTTTAAATTTTTTTTGTTAACAACTTCTTTTATCAGAGGGTTCAATCTCTTTTAAGGATTAGCTTTTGATTCATGATGTTCTTCCAATAGAATCATGTGCATACAAATTGAAGGAACCATTCCTTTAATATCAGCTAACATTCATCCAAAGACTTTCTTATATCTTCTTAAAGTTTCCAACAACTTTTATTCTCGTTCTTCATTTAATTCATAAGATACAATAACAATTGATGTAGATAAATATCCTAAAAAGGTGTATTTTAAATGTGTACGAAGTATTTTCATTTCTAGTTTAGGAGGTTTCACAATCGAAGAAATAAAATTTTTATTTTTATCCGTAATATATAAAAGGTTAAATTGTTTCTGAACATAATTCAATTCTTCATTACTCGCTTCTACTGATTTATCTTGAATTATATCCTCATCTTCATTCTCCAATTTTCCTTCTTCTGTTTTCTTTTCAAATGTATCTGTGAACAATTCATTGCTTAAATAATTGTTAGTTTCCATTATGAAGCATTCATCATCTCTTTCTTTTGTTGTGTATCTCATTAATTTTGATATACTAAATGTAACTTCTTGATCACTAACTCTCATTATTAACTCCCCTTTCTACACATCTAACAAAGCTCTTCTAGTGGCAAGAAATGGTCTCCCTAAGATGATAGAAATTTCTTTATCTTTTTTCATATCTAACACAATAAAATCCACATGAAAGATAAATTTATCAAATTTTACCAAAACATCTTCTATAACTTCTTTAGGATAGGTAATTGAATTATCAGCTAACTGAAGACTTACAATAGTAGAAGGAATTTCTCCTGAACCCAACCTTCTGAAAATCAATGGAGGCATAAGATTAATACTGGCACCCAAACCACATAAATCTTTTCCAAAAAATATTTGTCCAATAGCACAAGGAATAGTAAAACTGTCAAGATCTTTAAGTTTCTCAAGAAGCTTTTTTTGAATTATTGCGTTACACTCCTCGTTAAGTGCAATAGTCTAATTATTTGTAAAATTTCTTTTTTTTTAAGTATATCCTTCATAAACTTCGTATAGCTTCACATTTGTTCCAGGGCTTCAACAAATAGAATGTTTATAGTTAATTTCCTCAATATTTCTATGAATTTCAACATTGGTTATCTCTTTTATACTATTTCAATCTTTGAGAAAATGGAGGTGGTAGTCTTTCTACTGTAATTTTCATTAGTTTAATAGAATATTTTGAATCAAGATGAAAATTTTTGGTAGACTTTTTATTTTCCACCCCTTCTTTCTCAACTTCAATCTCTTTTTGAACTTTTGTTTCTAATTCTCTTCCACTTCTCTGTTGAATAGCCTTACTTTTCTCTTTATGTTGATCTTTAAAATTAACTTTAACATTACTAAGAAAAGTTCATAGAGGTCTATTGCTAAGTGTAGTACCAATACTTCCCCATTGATTTTTCATCTTTCTAATTGCAGCTCCTTGAATTTGTAATTATGATCCAATTTGCAATATTAATTACTTCTTTGACAATTTCTTCTCCTTACTTTATGAATTGCTCTTAAAACTTGGAGGATAACAAGGTTTATAGT
Organism: Phalaenopsis aphrodite; assembly: GCA_003013225.1. Classification (NCBI taxonomy): domain Eukaryota; kingdom Viridiplantae; phylum Streptophyta; class Magnoliopsida; order Asparagales; family Orchidaceae; genus Phalaenopsis; species Phalaenopsis aphrodite. Next base: position 256,871 of record NEWO01000302.1, read on the forward strand.
TAATGTTTTCCTACTTATATGAATTTCCCAATGGGTTCATAGGATTGTTTCCTCATTGAGGATTTATAGCATTAAAGTTATTAATATTGCAACTTAAATTAGGGTGATTTTTTCAACCAGAATTATAATAATTTGAATAGGGATTATTAATTTGATTGTTTATTGCATTTAGAGTTTCATATCATGATTGAGAATTTATCATTTGTCTCAATGAATTTTCCTCAAGCACAGGAGGTGTCTGAGAATAATTCATTCCACATTAATCTATCTTCTTTGATATTGTAAGAATTTGAAAAGCCAAAATAGATATTGTATTAGAATCATGAATACTAGCTACTCTTTTTTGAGTTACCCTTTCAGAGGGCCAATGAAAGTTATTAGTAGTCATCTCCTCAATTAAAGAATATGCTTCATTGAATGGATTTTTCATTAATGATCCACCAACAGCAGCGTTAATTATAGATCTAAGAGATCCAACTAATCTATTATAAAAATTATGAATTATTAACCAATCTAGTAATACATGGTGTGGAAACTTCCAAATGAGATCTTTAAATTGTTCCCAAGCTTCATTTATTGATTCTCCTTCAAACTGAAAAAAAATGTGATATCATTTCTAAGCTTAGCTATTTTTGATGGTGAGAAATATTTTTATAAAAACTTTTGTGATAATTCTCCCCAAGTGTTATGACATCCCTTAATGAAAAAGAAAAGTTTAAGTCTGACGACATCATTTGACAGTCCATCATATTTAAATGTAGCACAGAATTATAGAAAGCTAGCAATATGTAAGTTAGGATCTTCCATTGGTGTTCTTCAAAATTGATTATTTTGTACCATTTGGTTAATAGTAGGTTTAACCTCAAATGAATTAGCAGCTACAACAGGGTTTTGTATACTCAAGCGAATTTCATCTACTGTAGGATTAATAAGATGTAGTCATTTTTTTTCAAATTTTCTAATTTTTTTTGTTGTTTTTGAAGTTTTTTAATTATTCTTTTTAACTCCGAATTGTAAGGCACTAAAATTCAAAACTTGAACTATGCATACACAAAAACAATATGCATTTAAAATAAGCAAACACACTATAATATAAAAATATTTATTAAATAACAATTTTTCTTTACAAAATTTTTTCAGTTCAAAAAAAGTCTTCTAAATTATAAATTAATTTACCGTACTTCCCCGACAATGGCGGCAAAAACTTGGTGTAGATTTTGATGTATGAGTTGTATCTTTCAATACTACAACACACACGACAGCACAATGAATAAATATACAGATCAATCACAATAAAAATCACTTCAATATAAATAGTTTTATATTTTAAAATCTTTATGCTGCCAAACCTAATAATTTGCAAGTATATGTATTGCTCAAGTAATAAAGGGCTTTAATGGAGTCCTAAGTATTGATCCCACAGGGAGGTTAAATTTCTTAAAGTTATAACGTAAAACACAATATTCAAACTATAAAACCTTAGTAAGAAAAAAAGGTCAAAAGTATGTTTAATGTGTGCTAATTGAAATCTAACTAAAAAGTCTAAGTTAACTAAGCTATTTTCAAAACTTCAAAGTTAAATTTAATAAGACTAAATAAAGTTTTGTAATGAAGAGTTCAATTTTAAGAAAGTATCATTCCCCTTTGAAATGAGTTTACGGATAGTGAAGTAATTAAAATCATTTAAAATTATATAAAAAATTGTATTGTGTCAAATAGGAGAACTCCTAGTATTTATCATATGTAGTGTGCATAAAGAACATTGGCTAATCTAGAGTTTGGTCCCTAAATCTGTGGTTATGATGAGAGGATACTGGCTCCCACTCTATAGCTCCCACTTCTCCCTCCCCTGAGGGCTAACAATCTAGCCTTAGTTTCCAAGCAACTGTACCAAATTGCGGATTTTAGTCTGTTATCCTAAAATCTACAATTTTATGCCCATCAAAAAAAATTCTTTATTTTTTTCTCTCAAACCTGTGGACTACATTCTCATCCATGAAAATATATGTGACTTTTACCTTGTTGTAGAAAGCATATCCCTTTCGGATCTTAAGTTTTTCTACAAATTTTAACATTCAATTGGCCAGATAAAAAATTAAATGAAGACTAGAATTTGAATCATCACAATTTATTGACATTTAAAACCTTTCACAGCAATATTAATTCCTCACAAAACCATATCTCATTGTAGGGAGAAGGATAAAGAAGACTACTCATAATTCATGAGATAGGTGCGAAAAAACATGGATTTTATATATAAAAACAAGTTCATAAAACAAAGAAAGGAAAAAAACACAACTCATCTCACACTCCTCCTCAAACAAATCCCTTGAAGTTCCCTTGAAGCGCTTTCTCTCTTTACAATCACACTCAATTCTCTCTTAGAAATAAAATGAAGATGAAATCTCTCACCTTCCCTCTCCTCTTACAACTCTAGAAAAAAATCCTCTCCAAAACCTAATGCTCCTCCAAACACTCCACCACTCTCACAATACTCCCCCCTCCCCCATCCCTTTTTAAGTGTGGCACCATCACCTCTTCAAAAATTCCCTCCTTTTTCTCAAGAGACACACCTCTTCACACCAAAAGACAAATCCCTTAATCCAAAAGACATATCTCTAATTCAAGAGCCTTTCCAAAGTGTCTAGATGCATTGAACCACTCCTTGGGCATTTTAATTACTTGGAGCCTTCTAGAACATCTCAAAAATAGTCAATAACCGCTAATAATTTGTCTAATTCAGCCTCTGGCTCCTATAGTGCTTGTTTCTTGGAGATTCGCGCTTCTCTCTGGATTCTGGCACCTATGGTGCCTCTTCTCTGTAAAATTGCACCTTTGGTGCCAGTATGCTAAAAATTTGCATTTTGACTAAAAATCTCTTCTTTTTTGCTCCAAATGCCTAAAATCAATATGTCTGCAACAAAATATGGAAATACCCTTCTTTAAAGTGCAATATTACCAAATTTAAGCATAAAATGTATACATAAAATTACACAATTTTTGGTGTATCAGTTGCTCATCACATTGTAAATTTAAATAGAATTTTAAAAGCATTCATCTATTCCTACACTTCTTACTTAATCACTATATGGAAAAGGTAAAAAATACTACTCATAAAGCATTGAGAAAACACCACAAAGCTTCTTTGAAAACAAGTAAATCCATTATATAATTGTGTTTACAGTAATATAATGATAAGATTGCACAATACTTAGCTTTATCCCTTTATAAAGGGCTAAGATTGCTTCCCCAAGGATCTTCTAGTCCTTTTTGTTCCTCTCCTCAAGTCTCTCCTAAATTTATTATTGAAATTCTTATCAATTCCCTCAAAAATGCTCTCCAACTCTATCCTACATCAAAACATTTAAGATCTCCCTTTGTTCTCCTCTAAAAGGATGTCAAAACTCTCTCAAAAAGCTTCTCTCCTTGGCAGAATAACTTCCCACATCATGTAAAGGAACTGATAAAAACTGCACATGTAGTTTCTAGTGCCTAGGCGCCGCTGGGCTGATGCTTAGGCACCAGACTCTCTATCTACCAGTTTTGATATGAGCGCTTATGTGCCCAAAAATATAGCAACAAGGTGCTCGTGGAGTGGCATAATGGCCCGCACTAGTTGGCACTTAGATGAAAGTTTCTCAGGTTCCCTAGGTGGGCTGGCGCCTAGGCGCCCAAAAACTCTAGCGCCAAGGCGCCAGCCACTTGGGTCCTCCTTAGCTCCAAATCACAACTACTTTACTCCATTTCTTATCCACTTTGCTTCACTTCTAATATATATTGTACTTGCAAGAAAAATATAAAAATATCTTTCTTTAAAGTGCAATTTCATCCATAAAAATGTGCAATACATGAAGAAATTCAAGCTTTAATTTCTACACATCAAAATCTCCCAAACTTAAATATTACTTGTCCTCAAGTAACACCAGAATTATAATACAAAATTTATTTAATTTGAGGGAGTAGGCTTCATTAAAATTAGCAACAAATTTGCCTCACAAAATTCATAGTGTAAATTAAGAATAACTCTAGTAAAGAAGTATAACACTAGTGCAAAAAAACAACCTTTCATCTAATTATGAAAACCTTATTTTCTATTTACTTTAGAAAGTAATTAATACTTGTTAATTAATGTATCTTATATGGAGTACAAATAAAATTTAAGGTCTCTATTTAGAAAAAATTACTAGTGCATCTTACATATAAGTAGCTTAGGAATGTAATATTGTTTCAACTTTAAAAAAATCCTAGTGAAACCAATTTTTTATTAGCTTGCTTCTCAAACTTCTCCTCATTCAATATTTTCTTTTAATCACCCATTTTCTTACTTTAGGATCTGTATTTCAATCCTTAGCATAATTTTAGGAAGATTACTATATCTAGATAAGAAATTAATAGTTTTGAATTCCACTATCATCTTCCTCAAGTAAAGCATACCACATTCCACTACTTTTAAACTTTTGAAAATATTATTTTAAGAGAAGCTCAATTCTTATGAAATATATATATCTAAGGATACGTAATTTTACAAATATCTAACTCTTTTCAAAAATGAATAGTGAAACCATTTTTCTAATGTTGAACTATAAGTTGACTTAACACTGGTCAAATCTCATTAACATGGTATATAAACTAAAGATACAATGTCTTTCCTTTTTCAAAATTGTAGTAATTCCACGTTAACACCACATGTGACAAATCACTTTTAAAGCATAATAAATTTAATACAGGTAGTGAAAACTTATATGTAGTAACAAGTAAATCACTTCTAAATAGAATTAAAATGAAATTACACCAGAGAAAGTTTAAATATTACAACAGACATATAAATCTAGTCCACATCAAAAAATATAAACTAATGAAGAGAGTACAATAGCAGTAGCAACAAATAAAAATATAATCTAGTACATCCACATACAAAAAATAAAAATAAAATACTCTTCATCCTCCCATCATCATCACCATCATCTTCTTCTTCATCCTCATCATCATCATCACCATCATCACCATCATCTTCTTCTTCCTCCTCATCCTCTTCCATTAGTTGATTGTGCTCATATATCTGATAAGGTGGACAACCTGGGAACTCCACTGAGTTATCCCCACCAATCCATTGATTTCTTCTATACATTAGCCCCAAGGGTCATTGGCCTAAGTAAATGTTTGGAGAAACACTAAGAAGTGTGTTAACGATCATGGGCTTTGGAGCTTACGAACTTCTTTTTGTCATACAAAGTTGATTTGAATTTTCCAACTTTATTTTAGGAGCCATAAAAAATCAGTAGCAACGAAAATGCAAAGGAATGAAGCTAAGAAATGATGTTGATGCATACAATGTAAGTTATGTGCTTAGACAAATTCTCCCCAAAATTCCTAAACCTTCACCTTCTCTTCCAAAAATCATAAAAATTCTCAGATTAAAATTGAAAGAATAAGCTTAAGAAGTAGATTTTACCTTGTGGAAGTGATTTCCACTCATTAAAGCTTCAAGGATCAAGCAAAAGTTGAAGTTAAAGGGAAGCTCTGGGTATCACCTCTCTATCGCTGAAGAAGAGTCGGGGAGGTGGTTTTGCCAAAATGACCTACTTTAGGCATTTTGTCGAGCATATGGAAGAGATGCCTAGGCACCACGATGGCAGTGTTCTTATGCTGCTCTTCCTAAAGTGTGGCCCCTTGGCGCTCAAGTTTATTGGTGTCTAGGCACCCAGTCTACATTTGCACTTAGGTGACACGGGCAATGGTAGCCCAAATTTGATCCTAGTTTCTTAATTTGTAATTTGTCATCCTCCTCAAGTCCTAAATCACACAAATTAAACACAAATTCACTATCTTATGCTAAAGATAGATGTGGATCACTCATCCCCTTTCTCATCACATCTTCCTTCTCCAAGTCCAAATCTCCAACGAAATGTCCTTCTATTGACTGTCGAATGCTTTTACACATTTTTTAAGGATATTTAAGTCCAAATAGCATCTTTACTCTTGGATTATGTGTTTTCAACCTGTAAGTGTTATAATGTTCAATAAAGTATACACCTCTAGTAGTTCAAAGAAAAGATCATCTGCATACACCTCCAATAGTTGGTTTATTGAACCAACATGATAGAAGAAAAGGGTCAAAATAAGAAGTAAGGAATTGAGATGGACCTATCCTATGTCAAAATTTAACATGTCTCCTATAAGTTCTTTTGTTCAATTGAGAACTAGGGTGTAGAGGACCAGGTTGATCATACTACCATCAAAAGACATATTAAAGTCCAGTCACAACTAGAAGACTAATGAATCACCTCCCTCAATTTACACAATACTAAACAAAGTGAAGCACTCACAAACCTAAACATCAACACAAAAATATAATCAATTCACTCCACAAAAAACAACAAACATGAAAAAAAATATAAACAAAAACTTGGGTTGCCTCCTAAGAAGCTCTTAGTTTAACGTCATCAGCCCGTTGAATCCAAATATTTACTTAGGTTGACCCAACATTAAAATCTC
>NEWO01000302.1:274429-287621 GCA_003013225.1 Phalaenopsis aphrodite
CTTAAACAACAAAGCCATAGGACTTTGAGGTTGCTTGCTTATGCAACATAAATCATCACCTTATCTTTAGGCCTTTGTATAGCCCTGTTATACAATATAAGCCCTAACTCGTCTTAGGATTCCGAGGTTTTCATTTGTCATGACCTAAACCCTCACATCTTCCAGGCTATTTGTGAGATAGTTTCACACGAATGTAAGCCCTAACTAATAAAATTGGCAGGATGAAACCTCTAAATATTTTTCCTCAAACTGAAGCCAAACATTAGGATTGTTCGGGAAGTCACGAGGGTTCTCCTCTAGATCCATGACATCCCCTAGTTCTTCCTCTTTTGGACTCTACAACAAAATATTTCAAATTCGAACCAATCCTCTTTCACACCTCTACGTCTGATCTCATTGAAGAGTCCTACCCTTTGAAACTCCTTAAAGAAAATATTTTCTGATTTTTATCGAGAGTCTTCTTATGTGACTTTATTCATTTAAGATGTAATTAACTATAGGAGCTTGCCCTTATAGGAAGCATGTCCAAACCCAGCTTAATATAAACCTTATTTAATCATTTATATTAAATAGGGGAACTTGTCTGCAAATACAAATGTTTCGCAGACCAGACGGATGTCATACTTTTTTTAGTTTATTTGATCGAGTCTCATCCTTAAGTCTTGTGTTTATCCTTCGGGATAGATACAGGGTTTGAGGTATAGTGCTCTTTCATTTATATGGGGTCAGTTTGATTTCATACATCTCTAAACTTCAACGTCCTTTCGAGGCGGGCAACGGGATTTTGATTCCAGTGACCGACAGCTTCTTACGGGCAACTCCCCACCAACTTAAAATAGTGCTGACACCCGCAGACTGGCATAAAATTCTCAAATCATAGGAACAATGGCTAGTACGGTGAAGTAGCAAAATTTTTCTCATTTCTGAGCAACTATCAATCTTTTGATCTCTCCATCCGAGTTTGAAAATGTATGTTTTTTATACAATTTTCTGGTCCCATCATAGTATTATAATTGTACTAAGCTTTCAAATTTATGAATCACTTCGCATCAAAATTTTTCCAAGGCTTTCCTCTCTTCACACTTGGAGCCATAGGAATTTCTAAATAAATTCACATAAAATCCAAATAAATTTACAATATCATAAATCAAACTCCAAAAGTAAGAATATTTGGTACGAAACTTTTCACCATGGGTTCTTTTTTAAACTTTTTCAATAAAAAACTAAAATTTTCAGATTTCCATAATGTAGGAAAAATCCATGGTGAAATAAAAATTTTTTATGTTAAAGTGAAGCTCTTACCAAGAGAAGATAGAATCCAAGACTTTTTAGCCTTCAAATTTCCACAAATCCACCAAATGGCAAGACCTAGGTAGAGTTTTGGCCTTGGTTTAGAGGTAGGGGATGACCAAAGCAGTAAAAATGGGGTTTTACAGGTGTTTGTTGTGGTTTTAAGTAAATTTGGGCGTTTTCGGGAATCTGGCACCTCTAACACCAACTCTAAAAATTTTTTTAATTTCAATTTTCTTTTGAAATATGCTGCATACCACACTTATATTCATAAATAAACAATTTCTAGCACATATTTTCATAAAAAATACAAAACTAACATTTATATATATAATTCAAGCAATTACAAACCAACATTTTTCAAGCCAACACATCTAATTCTGCATTGAAATCAAACCAACAAACTAACGTTAAAGACTAAATATTAAGTACTCAACATATAACACAGATAGAGTTTAACAATAAAAGTAAATGAAATCCAACATAAACACATAATAACACATATAAGCAATAATAATTACGAATTCTTTATTAAAATGAGTTCAAACTTCTTCTTCACTTTCATCTTCTGAAATGTTTCTCATGGATTGGTAGTGAACGTACAAGTTGTTAAATGGTCGGTGAGCAAATTTGTCCGTCGAATCTTCTTCAATCCAAGCATTTTTCTTAAACATACACAACATACCTTCTTCAATACGCCCGATATGTTCGAATTGTTTTTTCATCCTATAATCCAAATGACCAAATTTATCAAGAAATATTTCCAATTAAATTCAATATATTTTGTACCTTTCCCCAACTTTTTTATTCTTTTCAAAATATCATGCAAACTACAAGGAAAGCAAGGCTGAATATGTGATGAATTTTGAGATTATTGATCCATAAGAATATTCATATCATTCTCCTCCCCATTTCTTATTCAGTTGCAATAAACTTCTGTGTCCATAGGCTTCCAAGGGAGAAACACTTTTTCCCAATTTTCATAAGATACTTGTGACTAACTGCACAGTAGGAATATGGTAGATGGATGTCCCAGCCCATAAGTCGATCCGTTGATAATCAAACCTAAAAAAAATTTTACAATCAAAGCACCCATATCAACAAGACTTCTGTTTTAAAAACAATAATTCAACATAGCACTTTCCTTTATCACTTTATTGATTTTCAAGGTAGAAAGTAGTTTTTATGAAATAAAGAAATGTCACGCCTTCGATGCAGGATTCAATAATGATGAATAAAACTTACATGTCCATTATCTCTTATCTTGCAATTTACGTCTTCATCAGTAAGGAATTAATAGAGTTCATCCATGTTGTCTCTTGTAGAGACAAAATTTGTATAGTGACAAATAAGAACACCTTTAATCATAAACATGTCGTTTATACTTGAAGGAATGAATCGTACCCACTTGCCTTGAACATAGATGACTCCTTGGTTAATTCATTGAAGATTAGCATTAAACTCTTTCACCATAGGAACTACTACCGCAGCAGTGGTATAACAAAGAACTTCCCAGCATCCTGTGTAATAATCTCTTCCACTCAAGTATTTGGTGTGTTGAGTCCTCAAAAAAGAATCACTCCTTGATTAATCTCTTCTTCACAACAAATCAATCATGAAACTTCTGCGTATCGAAACTAATAAATTTCCTCTTATTGAAAGTTCTCAATCTAAGGGTTTCTTTAGAGTGAGAAGCCATCGGATTTGAAAAATGATGACTTTCCATTCATTTTACAAAGTTAAATAACTTTAAAATTTGGTTTTTGGAAGTTATTAGGAAGAGAACCTGCCAAAAATCACCCAAAACTGCCTTTAGAATCGTTCAAGTTTGTTCCGGTAACCACGACGCTTCTGGCATCAATTGGCGCTAACTCTCTAGAAAATGACACCTCAAGTGCCAGTTCAAATTTATACACCATTTTGTTTTAAATCCAAATAACTCTTAAATCTCCCATAAATTTTGGTAAATAAAATTGTTTTAAATTATTTTCTCAATATGCAAGTCTCTTAAGTACACGGAAATCATAAAGTAAGTATATATATATATATATATATATATATATATATATATATATATATATATATATAATTCTACTTATAAGAACAGATAAGCAACAGAAAGAAAGATAAATATGTGTTGCCTCCCACAAAGCACTTGGTTCAATGTCGTACATTTCTACTCTTTACTCCGGGTGACCCAACATTACAGTCTCTTTAAAATTTGGCCTTTGACCATAAAAATATGGTTTTAATCTGTGCCCACTCACTTTAAATATCATTTCATTCATGAAATCTTTAATATTAACAACTCTATAAGGATAGATGACCGAACTTTTTGTAAATCAACAATTACAAGAATTTGATGATGCTACTAGAAGATTTAAATTCCAACAATGATGCCAAAAACTTGACTGCGACTTTATATATATATATATATGTTTGATTTAATAAAAATGTATAGATATAATATTCAATAATGTTAAAGCCGAATTTATCAACGCAAGTATACGTATCGCTCAAGTAATTATGGCTCTAATGGAGTCCTAGATATCGTTCCCACAGGGAGAAATAGAATACTACGGACTAAGATTTAATAAAAAGTAATATTTCAACTGAAACAACGTTCAAGTTGCTTATCTGTCACTAATAGGCAATTCAAATAAGTAGATAATTTTGGATAGTAACTAATTATAGAGAATAACGTTTAGTTGTGATATTCAATATATAAGAAAGCATCCTTCTCCTTGCTAAGAAATTATAATGAATGGATAAAATGAATTAGTTCAAATTATATTGTGTCAAATAGGAGCATACCTATTCTTTACCCTTTGGTCCAGGCATAAAGAACATTGACTAATCTGATGCTTGGTTACTAATTCTGCGGCTAGATTTGGAGGATACGGGCTCCCACTTTGGAGCTCCCACGTTCCCTTCACCTGAGGGCTAACATCTACACATCAGCACCCAAATGATAGGTCTGAATTGGGGATTTTAGTCTGTCACTCTAAAATCTCCAATTCTACGCCCGATAGTAATATTTCCCTATTTATTTGCACCCAACTTCCAAGGGCTTTGACCTCCCTGAATCTTGCATGTAATCTTCACTTTAGTTGTAAAACTCAACATATTTTAACAATTCAATTGGCCAGATTGAAAGTAAAATAAGATCAAAGTGAAAAGATCATCACAATTTCTTAAATATTTTCATGGCTTCACCATTTCACAAATCTCGAGACAAGGAGAAAGACAGAGAAAATTACTCAGAACTCATGGGGAAAGCACAACACAACTTGGAATTCATATATAAAGTCAAAGCCATACAAACTATAACAAGTAAATAACTTATCTCTAAATTTCTCCCCAAGAACACTCCTCGAAGTTCCTCTGAATCTCTTCTTTTCTTTACAGCACACTGAATTCCTCTTCGAAGTGGCAAGGAGGAAGAAATCTCTCGCTTTCCCTCGACTCTTACAATTTCTCGAAGAATTCCTCACAATTACACGCCTAGAAGGCTCTCTACACACTAATGGAATCTATCTAACCTCTAGGACTCTAAAAGTCTCCTCCTCCTCTTCTCATTTTCGGCCAAAATGTTCTCTTTAAAGATGTGGATGAGTTTTCCCAAGAGTTGCTTACGCACCCCTCCAAAATCCAGCCGTATCCATTGTACATGTCACATAACCGTCGATCCCGTCGGCGGCGGCCTTCTAGAGAATTTGTCATGTAGCCTCGTGAAAAGCTTGTCTTCAGCGGCCTAGATGACGCCGTCGGCACCCTAGTGCAATTCTCCACATTTTGGTCCTTTTTGCTCCAAATTCACTCCTTTTTGCATTTTTTTTGCTCCATTGACCATAATTCATCATTTCTACAACAAGACATAAAAAATACCTTTCTTTAAAGTGCAATATCATTTAAATTAGTATAAAAGTGGTATGAAAATCTCAACATATTTTCCTTTGGTCAAAATCCCCGAAACTTAACTATTACCTGTCCTCAAGTAATTTTAGTACTATATAAAAGTTATGATCTACTGTAGTAATATTTTAATTCAAAAACACTATAAGTTTGATTTAGATAAATATCATAGTGAGATTTTTAGAAAAAAATTCAAGTAATTGAATTAACTCTGTATCCATCAGATTATCTAGTCATCAATTTTTAAGAGATCTAGTTTTCTATTTATTTCAAGAATGACTATAGATTGCAATATTAAGTCACTTAGAATATCCAAAAGATAAGAACTTCATGAGAGCTCAATTAGTAAAAAGAACTATTCCATAAATATTAGTTCAGGAATGTATTTAAGTTTTCCCCTTAGGTAGGTCCAGTGAAGCTAATTTTTTATTAGGCATATCCTCAAGCTTCTCCTCACTTTTATATTTTTTCTTCTTTCTTTTCTTTTCTCTTTTTCATTTGGATTGCTTTCAATCCTATATATTTTTCTTTTCTTTTCAGGGATTGTTTTCAATCCTTTCTTTTTCCTTTTTCAAGTGAGGATTACTATATGTGTTTAGCCTTTAATAATTTTGAACTTCACTTTTCTTTCCCTAAATTTGAAACTTAAAGCATTTCTTACCTTATAAGTATTCCATAGCTTTTACATCATTGAGCCCCAATCTTTTCTTCTCAATTGAAATTCCAGATTATCAATACTTTAAAATATAGTTTCCTTTACTTTAAATAGTTAACTATAATCTTATTCCCTTATACTAAATATCTTAAGTTACAAAATTAATTTTAATTACAAAAATATTTCTTTAAATCTACCATAATATTTAAATAGTTACAAAAATATAGTTACCTGAATTAAATTTACTACATAAAATCATATAAATAAATTTTGAAAATATTGAAATAGAGGACATCTAATAGTTAATCTTTTGCTTTCCTCCCCCAAACTTAAATTTTTAAATATGAAATAAAGGTGGAAAGAAAATACTATAAATATAAATCATACCTCAGTATTGTAGGCATCTTTATCATTATGAAATTTCTACATGCCTTCTCCAATTTTTACTTGAAAAACCTGGTCTGAAATATTAGGAGCTTTCTACACATTTAAATCATTAGAGGAATTTCTAGGAAATGAAATTTTGAAACAAGTATAAAAGTAAAACAAACACAACATTTCCAAACACAACCACAATACTAAATAAAACACAAAAATACTAAAATGAAAATAAACACTACATCACATTACAATCCACAAAATACACTAAATGACATTCATTTTTCTCATAAAAAGATTACATAACATAAAAATAAACAAAAAATAAAAACATCAGTACATCAATCTCATTCTAAATATCAAAATCCCAAACTATTTCATCATCGCCTTGATCAGCAGGTGGATCGGGTTGATACTAAGTATATCAGGGGCATTCAAGAAATGGAACATCAGACTCGCCTCTGTAGTGTCGGGCCTGAGCATCATAATAGGCTATCTAAAATTCAGAATGTCTCTGCAGGTACTCACTATCATAATCATGTCAGCGTTCTAAACCTCTAATCCTCTCATTTATTAAATCTATTCTCTTTCGCTGCAAGGTCAACTCATTCATCAAATCTGCTAAGGTAGGGGAGCTAGAAGGAGGAAGAGGGTCATAACTTGTAGAGGGAACGTCTCTACTAGGAGAATGTTCCTGACTCCTACTTCCAGTTCTCCATTTCTCATGGGATACATAAGTTTTCAAATTTGATTTACTAATGGGTTTCATAGGGTGAACCCACTCTTCTTCTCCAGCTTCCACTCCAGAAAGTTGGCAATGTGCATAAATAAGTCCATGATGTCCTAGACCTCCACTAGTCTCACTCCTTGCCATAGTTAATATATTCTTGAAAATAATCTTCCCCACATTTATAATTTTATTATTATGAATGTAGAAATTCCGAATAGCTCTATCTCTAGTTACCTCACTATGGTGGTAAGTCGGTAACAGAGTAGAGGAAATGAAATAGTGCCACACCTTAGAGGTGGCATTTAACATGGAAACAGATAAGTTTACCCGTTCTTGCTGCTTTATCTTCCACGTTCCTTTCCCATCAGTGAGAAAGTTAATCACATCATTAAGGGGTTCTTCCATCGTACTAAACAATTCATAGTGGCAGATGTAAGAATCTGGGACTTCATAAAAAGTGTTAATGTGGGCGGTAGTAAATTCCACAGGAAGTCTACGCACTTGCACGATTCCATCTTCAGCATAAATCACATTAGTGTAGAACTCTTTCACCACATTTGCATCAGCTTTATTGGTGGTTTAACAACAGTTTTTCCATCTCCGCTCAGCAATAACCCGTTCAATTTCTCCTCCCATATTCTCAAAAACTCTATCTTGAATACATTTTTTCCTTGAAGTATCAAAGTGAATCGAGTTTGAGCCATCACATTGACGAAGCGTGACTTGTCGAACTCAACTCTTCTCTTTTGATGTGGAGCCATTTTTAATCTAATCAATCAAAGAAAATTTCAAAAAATTACTTCTAATATGTAAATAATGGCTTCCATTGGTAAATCAAAGAGTTCAACATTAAGATCCATGAATCTCTTCCAAGATTTTCTTCACATTTTCAAACTTTTGGGTTTCCTCAATGTGGAAGAAATAGATGGTGAAAATCAAATATATTTAGCTTGAAGTGAAGCTCTTGCCTAAAGAAGGTCAAATCTGATATCAAATAGCCTTGAAATTGTCTCTCAATCCAAGATCTACCAAGTTCTAATTCAAAAATGGTGTTTTTAAGAGGAAGGGGATGATGAAGAGTGGCGGTTGACCGGTCAAAATTGCGGATAAAGAGGTATTTTTGCGATCTCGCCGACGGCGGGGTCGATGGCGCCGTCGGCGCGCTCTATTTTGTTTTTGAACCTAAGTCTCGGAAAATTCCCACCGTCGGCGGCGTCGAGGGCGCCGTCGGCGGGCTCTGTTGATTTTGTCCAAATTTTGTATTTTTGCAATTTTGATAAATTCTAAGCCTAAACGATATCCATTTAACCTTTATAAACATAATTTTGAATAGTCAATTGATGTACTTAACACATACAAACTTTCACAAAACATAACATCACATTTATATATAAATTCCAAGAGATGCAATAAATGTTACATAACACACCTAAATTAGGTATTTTCTCAACCTCAATACATTAATTCAGCGTCGCAATTTAAGCCACAACACTCAAAATGTTGAAAACAAAACATCTTATGCTTAGTCTCAACTATACCAAGATCTTTAAGCATAATTCTAAAGCAAAGTAAATATAAAGTTCAAATCTAAACACACAAACATAAATGCAACATATGAGATCTACTTCTCGTCAGATTCTGTACTCGTTTCTCCTCTGAGATCACCCATTGATTGCACATGGACGAAGAGGTTGTAGAAGGGTCAGAAAGGAAATTCTTCAGTTGAATCTTCCTCAATTAATTTCATCCTCTTCATCAGTTGTATCAAGCTATCTTCTAAACGTCCCGAATGATCGAAATGTTCTTTAATCCTCCAGTCTAAATGATCAAAGAAATCGGAGATATTATTAATTGCATTCATCACATTTTGTACCTCCATTTCCAATTTCTTGATTTTGCGCAAGATCACCAAAGACTTATCAGGGACTAAGGGTTGTACTGGCAGAGAATTCTGAGAAGATTGATCAACTATCATAGCCATGTCATTTTCATCTTCAAATGATGGGAATCTTTCAGTTGGATCCAAAGATTTTCAACGTAGCAATACATTTTCCCAATTTTCATAGGATACTTGGGACTGACTGCAAAGTGAGAAAATTGTCGAAGGTTGCCCAAGCCCATAAGTTGATCTGTGAATGATCAGGGATAAGACTGACTTCACAATTATAGAACCAATATCGATCAGCAGTCCCCTTTGGATGCAGTAATTCAGAATGACACTTTCTTTAGAAACTTTACCAATCTTCATTGTCAGTAACAGTTTTGCAGAAATGATGAAGTGTCAGTGTTTAGAGATGGGATTCAAAAGTGTTGAAGAAAAACTAACATACTCGTTCTCTCACATTTCCTAATCATCATTTTCGTCCGTCAAATACTGGTAAATTTTATTCATCTGGTCTCTCGTTGGGACGAAATTGGAATAGTGACAGACAGGAACATTCTCTATCATATATAACTTGTTGATTCTTGAAGGAGTGAAAGTAATCCCTCTCCCTCACACATAAACAACTTTTTGGTTAATTCCATGTAAATTTGCATAAAATTCTTTTACCACAGGAACTACCACAGCGGCAGTAGTGTAGCACAGCACTTCCCATCTTCGTCGCACTATTGTTTGTTCAATATCCGTTGTGGGATTATTCAATCCACGATTCACGAATCCTCGTTCCTTGATTAATCTTTTCTTCGTCAGCAACTTGTTGAAGATTTGCTGTGCTTCCGCACTAATGAACTTTCGCCGATTGAAAACTCACATTTTAGGATTATTAGAGGAATTGAACGCCATAGGAATGAATTTGACAGAGTTTTTCTTCATTTTTGGGGAGAAAATATGAAGTAAAGTTCAAATTTTTTAGTTTAAAAAGACTATTCCCGCCCACAAACCGTCAAAAGCCGCTCACGGACACAAGAAACCGTCTCTTACCGGTCTCGCCGTTGGCGGCGTTGAGGGCGTTGTCAGCGCGCTTTTGTATTAATTTTTTCTTGGACTCTCGAGAAAAACCCGTTGTCGGCGCTGTCGAGCGCACCGTCGGCGTCCAAGGAAAAACTTTCACAGTTTCGCTCTAGTCCGAATGCGTCGCAATTTTTCTTTATGGATCCAATTCTTAAGATATTTGAAGGGTAAATAAGAGTAGTAGAGCTTAATACTACTATAAAATAGCGATAAATTCAAATAAAAACTACCATAATCGCAATAAAGATAAATATAAATATGGAGTGCCTCCCATAAAGCGCTTGGTTTAATGTCGTCAGCCCGACCTATTCAGGGTTCATTCAGGTTGACTGATCATTAAAACCTCTTTAAAATTTGTTCTTTTACCCTCATAATATGGTTTTAATCTATGTCCATTTACTTTAAATCTATTTTCCATTTTCTGATCTTTAATTTCAACAGTTCCGTAAGTGTAAACTTGAGTCACAGTAAATGGCCCTAACCAACGAGAGTTCAATTTCTGAGGGAATAACTTCAACCTTGTATTGTAAAGCAAAACTTCTTGTCCTGGTTCCAAGTTCTTTTGGTAAATCTTTCGATCATGCCATAACTTTAATTTTTCCTTATAAATTATGTCATTATCATAAGGTTCGTTTCTTAATTCTTCCAATTCATTTAAATGTAACAATCTCTTCTGACCAGCATCTTTCAAATTATAATTGAATTCTTTAATCGCCCAATATGCTTTATGTTCCAATTCTACTGGTAAGTGAAAAGTCTTTCCAAAAATCAGTCTGTAAGGAGTCATTCCAATAGGAGTTTTATAAGCAGTCCTGTAAGCCCATAATGTTGTATCCAATCTAGTGGACCAATCTATTCTACTAAGGTTCACAGTCTTTTCAAGTATTTGTTTAATCTCTCTTTTAGAAACTTTAGCTAACCCACTGATTTGAGGGTGATAAGCAGTAGAGATTCTATGAATAATATTAAATTTTTCTGCCAATCTCTGAATATATTTATTCCTAAAATGGGATCCTCCATCAGTAATAATCATCCTAAGCATTCTGTATCTAGTGAAAATATTTTTCATTAAAATCTTGAAACACTTTTAGCGTCACAGCGAGGTAAAGCTTGTGGTTCAATCCACTTAGAGATCTAGTCTACTGCAATTAATATATATAAGTTCCCAAATAAAGGAATAAGTGGTCCCATAAAATCTAATCCCCAAACATCAAAGATCTCAACGTCCAATATGAAATTTAGAGGCATTTCATTTCTACTAGATATATTGCCTACTTGTTGACATCGATCCCCAGTTTTTATATATCTATAAACATCTCTAAATATAGTAAGCCAAAAAAATCCAGCTTGTAAAATTTTATAAGCAGTTTTATCGCTCCCAAAATGTCCTCCAAATTTAGAATCATGACATTTTTGAATAATCAGTTCAGTTTCTTCATAAGGCAGACATCTCCTCATAATCAGATCCTTACATTGTTTATATAAATAAGGCTCATCCCAAAAATATGATTTTGCATCATGAATGAATTTTATTTGTTGTTACAATGTTAGCATATGTGGCAAAATATCACTTACAATATAGTTAACAATATCAACATACCATGGTATTTTCCACACACTAACATTATAAAGTTGTTCATGAGGGAAAATGTCTGCAATTTCATTGTCAACATCAGATAATTCATGGTTTTCTAATATTGACAAATGATCAGCAATTTGATTATCAGTTCCCTTTATATCAATAACTACAAGATCAATCTAATCAACCTTGGTTTGGCATCTTTCTTTTGCATCAGATATTTAATAGCTGAGTGATCAGTGTGCATAACACATTTAGCTCCAATTAAATAAGATCGAAATTTATCTAAAGCATATAAGATAGCTAGTAGCTCTTTTTCAGTAACAGTATAGTTAATTTGAGCATCATTAAGAGTTTTACTAGGGTAGTATATCACCTTAAAAATCTTTTCATACCTTTTTCCAAGGACATCTCCAATAGCATAATCACTAGCATCACACATCAGTTCAAATGGTTTCTCCCAGTTAGGTGAAACTATAATAGGGGTCGTGATTAATTTTTCTTTTAATAACTCAAAGGAATTTAAACAGCTTTCAGTAAACTCAAATTTCTGGCCCTTTTCAAAAAGTTGGCGTAGAGGTTTAGTAACTTTTGAGAAATCTTTAATAAAGCGCCTGTAAAAACCAACATGTCCCAGAAAACTTCTAACTTCTCTTACACTAGTAGGAGGTGTTAGTTTAGATATAACTTGGATTTTTGCAGGGTCCATTTCCATACCATTTTCCGAAATTTTATGCCCTAACACAATTCCTCCTGCAACCATAAATTGACATTTCTCACAATTTAGAACTAAATTAGTTCTTTCGCATGACTCTAAAACTTTTTCAAGATAAATTAAGCATGCGTCAATTGATGTTCTAAATACAGAGAAATCATCCAAAAATACTTCCAGCCCATCGTCAATTAATTTACTAAATATGGACATCATACATCACTGGAATGTTGCAGGTGCATTACATAGTCCAAAAGGCATTCTTCTAAACGTAAAAGTTCCAAAAGGACTAGTAAATGTTGCCTTTTCTAGATCCTCTGACGCAATAGGAATTTGATGGTAACCGGTATATCCATCTAAAAAGCAAAAATATTTGTGCCCAGCAAGTCTATCTATTATTTGATCTAGAAATGGTAGGGGAAAATGATCTTTCCTGGTGGCAGTGTATAATTTTCTATAATCAATGTAGATGCGCCACCCAGTGACTTGTCTGATAGGTATCAACTCATTATTTTCTTTTGTTTCAACAGTCACTCCTCCTTTCTTCGGTATACAATGAATAGGACTTATCCATGCACTATCTGAAATAGGATATATAATTCCAGTATCTAACCATTTCAAAATTTCTTTTTTTACTACTTCTTTCATTCTAGGGTTTAACCTCCTTTGTGGATCAACTCTTGGTTTAGAGTGTTCATCTAATATAACTTTTTGCATACAGATCGAAGGACTGATTCCTTTAATATCTGGTAAGGTCCAACCAAAAGCTCTCTTATATCTTTTCAATGTATCTATTTGTCTTTGTTCTTGTAAATCATTTAATTCTGAAGATATAATAACAGGTAATGTAGATGAGTCTCCCAAAAATACATACTTCAAGTAGTTAGGTAATGTTTTCAACTCAAGTTCAGGTGGTTTAATAATTGATGGAAATAGATTCTTATCAGCATTTTCTGTAATATCCAACATTTCAAATCTTT
>NEWO01000302.1:289671-317640 GCA_003013225.1 Phalaenopsis aphrodite
TTGGATAATAGCAGGTTTAAGCTCAAATGAATTAGCAGCTACATCAAGATTTTGGATAGATAAGTGAATTTCATCTGTTGTAGGATTTGCATAATCTCTTAAGGGTCTAGGTTGGTGTTCATTCATAATGTTTTCCATTGTATCACAATTTCTAGGTTTTCTTTTTAGTTTTCTAATTTTTCTCACAGTTCGTTCTAATTCCGAATCATATGGTATTAGATTTTTAGGTCCAAATTTACGCATACAATTTAAAATTAGTACTCACTAATATAATTAAAAATATAAATATAAATATATAGATACGTTGCAATTTAAGTAAAAACTTTTTTTAATAATTCTAATATGTCTGTTACTCCTAAAATTCTTCCCCGCAACGGCGCCAAAAACTTGACCGACCATTTTATAAATCAACAATTACAAGAATTTGATGACACTACTAGAAGATTTAAATTCCAGCAACGATGCCAAAAACTTGACTGCGACTTTATATATATGTTTGATTTAATAAAGATGTATAGATATAATATTCAATAATGTTAAAGTCGAATTTGTCAGCGCAAGTATACGTATTTCTCAAGTAATACAGGGCTCTAATGGAGTACTAAATATCGATCCCACAGGGAGAAATAGAATAATACGGACTAAGATTTAATAAAAAGTAATACTTCAACTACAACAACGTTCAAGTTGCTTATCTGTCACTAATAGGAAATTCAAATAAGTAGATAATTTTGGATAGTAACTAATTATAGAGAATAACGTTTAGTTCTGATATTCAATATATAAGAAAGCATACTTCTCCTTGCCAAGAAATTATAATGAATTGATAAAATGAATTAGTTCAAATTATATTGTGCCAAAGAGGAGCATACTTATTCTTTACCCTTTGGTCCAGGCATAAAGAACGTTGACTAATCCTATGCTTTGTTACTGATTCTGCGGCTAGGCTGGGAGGATACTGGCTCTCACTTCAGAGCTCCTACGTTCCCCTCACCTGAGGACTAACATCTACACATCAGCACCCAAACGATATGACCAAATTGAGGATTTTAGTCTCTCACTCTAAAATCTCCAATTCTACGCCCGATAGTATATTTCCCTATTTATTTGCACCCAACTTCCAAGGGCTTTGACCTCCCTGAATCTTGGATGTAATCTTCACTTTAGTTGTAAAATTCAACATGCTTTAACAATTCAATTGACTAGATTGAAAGCAAATTAAGATCGAAGTGAAAAGATCATCACATTTTCTTAAATATTTTCATGGCTTCACCAATTCAAATAACCATTCCAAAAATCTCAAGACAAGGAGAAAGATAGAGAAAACTATTCAGAACTTATGGGGAAAGCACAACACAACTTGGAATTCATATATAACATCAAAGTCATACAAACTATAACAAGTAAATAACTTGTCTCTAAATTTCTCCCCAAGAACACTCCTCGAAGTTCCTCTGAATATCTTCCTTTCTTTACAGCACACTGAATTCCTCTTCAAAGTAGCAAGGAGGAAGAAATCTCTCACTTTCCTTCCACTCTTACAATTTCTCAAAGAATTCCTCACAATTACATGCTCTAGCAAGCTCTCTACACACTAATGGAACCTATCTAACCTCTAGGACTCCAAAAGTCTCTTTCTCCTCTTCTCATTTTTGGCTAAAATGTTCTCTTTAAAGATGTGCATGAGTTTTCCCAAGAGTTGCTTACGCACCCCTCCAAAATCCAGCCTTATCCATTGTACATGTCACATAACCGTCGATCCCGCCGTCGGTGGCCTTGATGGCGCCGTCGGCGGCCTTCTAGAGAATTTGTCCTGTAGCCTCGGGAAAAGCTCACCGTTGGCACCCTAGTGCAATTCTCCACATTTTGGTCCTTTTTGCTCCAAATTCGCTCCTTTTTGCATCTTTTTGCTCCATTGACCCTAATTCATCATTCCTGCAACAAAACATCAAAAATACCTTTCCTTAAAGTGCAATATCATTAAAAATAGTATAAAAGAGGTATGAAAATCTCAACATATTTTCTTTTGGTCAATAGACTTTTACAATTGTGAATGACCCTGTTGACCAAAGGAAAATATGTTGAGATTTTCATACATTACACTGATTTTGATGATATTGCACTTTAAAGAAAGGTATTTTTTTTTATTTTTGTTGCAGGTATGTTGAATTATGGTCATTAAAGCAAAAAGATGCAAAAAGGAGCGAATTTGGAGCAAAAAGGAACAAAATATGAAGATTTGATCTTGGGCGCCGACGACGAGCTCGACGGCGGGTTTTTACTAAGAGTCCAGAATTAATATTCTAGAAGGCCGTTGATGGCACCATCAAGGCCATCGACGGCGAGCACGTCGGTTCTCTCAAAAGATGCATTGAATGTGGATGATTTTTGAAGGGACGCTTGGGCAACTCTTGAAAACTCTTCTACAACTTTAAAAGAAACAATTTGGAGGCTGAGACGGCAGTGTCCATGTGTGTCCATTAGAGTGTAGAGAGTGTAATTTAGGGTTAGTAATTAGAGGAATTCTTCGAGAGATTGTAAGAGTGGAAGGAAAGTGAGAGAATTCTTCCTCCTTGCTGCTTCAAAGGAGAATTCTGTGTGCTGTAAAGAAAGGAAGAGATTCAGAGGAACTTCAAAGAGTTTTCTTGGAGAGGAATTAGAGATAAGTGGTATTTACTTATTGAAGTTTGTATGACTTTGCTTTTATATATAAATTCTAAGTTTTATCGTATCTTTTCCATGAGTTCTGAGTAGTTTTCTCTGTCTTTCTCCTTTTCTTGAGATTTTTTGAAATGGTGATTTGAATTGGTTGTGCCATGAGAATGTTAAAAAAGTTATGATGATCTTTTCACTTCAATTTTACTTTACCTTCAATCTAGCCAATTGATTTGTTAAAATATGTCGAGTTTTACAACTAAAGTGAAGATTACATCCAAGATTTAGGGAGGTCAAAGTCCTTGAAATTTGGGTGCAAATAAATAGGGAAATAAAAATTATCGGGCATAAAATTGGAGATTTTAGAGTGATAGAATAAAATCCTCAATTCGGTCCTATTGTTTGGGTGTTGAAGTGTAGATGTTAGCCCTCAGGCGAGGGGAACGTGGGAGCTCTGAAGTGAGAGCCGATATCATCCCAGCGCCACAGATTCAGTAACCAAGCATAGAATTAGTCAATGTTCTTTATGCATGGTAGAAAGAGTAAAAAATAGGTTTGCTCCTATTTGGCATAATACAATTTGAACTGATTCAATTTATCCATTCACTTAAATTTCTTGACAAGGAGAATGATGTTTTCTTATATATTAAACTTCAATTTAGAAACTTTATTAGTAGAATTAGTTAATTAAAAGTTTATTAAAATTACATTTTTATTTCAATTGCCTATTAGTGACAAATATGCAATTTGAACTATATTGTTGTGATTAAGTATTAATTTTTTAAATCTTAGTTCGTAGCATCTAATATTACTCCTTGTGGGATCGATATCCAAGACTCCATTAGAGCTCTGTATTACTTGAGCGATACGTATACTTGCGTTGATAAGTGTGACTTTGCAATTATTGAATATTTTAGACACATCATTATCAAATCTATAACCATTATCAAGTTTTTGGCGCTGTTGTTGGGGATTTAAATCTTCTAGCAGCAATATCAAATTCTTGTATTTTTAAGAATATATAAAGTCGCTGTCAAGTTTTTGGCGCCGTTGTCGGGGAGTAAAATTTAAATTTTTTTAAAAAAATCATAATTAGAGTAACCAACAAATTAGGACTATTAGAAAATTTTTACTTGAATTGCAACTTATTTTCATATTTAGTTAACTGTTTTTCTATGTACTGATTTCAATTGTATGTGTAAATTTGGACTTAAAAATCTTATACACTACGATTCAAAATTAGAACGTACTGTTAGGAGAATTAGAAAACTAAGAAAAAAACCTAGAAATCCTGACATAATGGAAAATAATGTGAACAATCAAGGAATAGAAAATGAACATCAACCTAGACCTCTACGAGATTATGCAAATCCTACAGCAGATGAAATTCACTTATCTATCTAAAATCCTGATGTAGTTGCTAATTCATTTGAGCTCAAACCTGCTATTATCCAAATGGTACAAAATAATCTAATCGGAGGTACAGCAAATGAAGATCCTAATTTACACCTCCCTAGTTTTTTAGAACTTTGTGCTGCCTTTAAATTTGAAAGAGTTTCGAACGATGTTGTTAGACTTAGACTTTTTCTATTTTCACTTAGGGATAAGGCTAAGATGTGGTTAAATTCATTAGCACCTGGATCTATTAGAACTTGGGGAGAACTTTCACAGAAATTTTTATCTAAATATTTCCCTCCATCCAAAATTGCTAAACTTAGAAATGACATAACATCATTTTTCTAGATTGATGGAGAGTCGATATATGAAGCTTGGGAGAGATTTAAAGATCTTCTTAGGAAGTGCCCACATCATTCGTTACCAGATTAGTTGATAATTCAAACTTTTTACAATAGAATAGTGGGATCTCTTAGATCGATTATAGATGATGTGGCTAGTGGTTCTTTAATGTAAAAACCTTTTGATGAGGCTTATTCGTTAATAGAAGATATGGCTACCAATGGCCCTCTGAAAGGGTAAATCCTAAAAGAGTAGCTAGTATCCATGATTCTGATGCAATATCTATGTTAGCTTCGCAGATTGTTGCAATATCAAAGAAATTAGATCATTATGGAATGAATTATTCTCCAACACCTACTATGATGGAAGAGAATTCATCTGGGAAATTTTTGGACGTTCAAACCTCTTATAAGACTTCAAATGCTATTAACAATAGACCCAACAATCCTTATTCAAACTATTATGACACAGGTTGGAAGAGTCATCCTAACTTTAATTGGAATAACAATTCTTTTACAAATAAAAAATGGGCAAACAACCCAGTAAACTCATTGGGAAATTCATCCAACCAAGGAAATGTTAATTATATACATTCTTATCCTCTAGGATTTAACAGCAACACTCAATTTAAGGAAAAAAAGTTGTCTATGGAAGAGCTGATACTGAACATGGGTCAACAATTGCAGAATCAAGGAAATTAATTACAAATTAAAGGAAACCAGTTACAAAATCAAGGAATTGCTATCAAGAATATTGAAAATCAATTGGGGCATATCGCTACTGTGCTCAGTAATCGAACATTGAGAACTTCTCCTAGTACTGTGGAAACAAATCTTAAAGATCAAGGAAAAGAATAGATAAAAGTGATACAATTACGAAGTGGAAAAGAATTGGAAATAAGAGTGCAAAAAGAAACGGAAACTAAAAAAGAGAAAGTGGATACAGAAAAAGAAAAGGATCATGAATACCCAGATTTAGAATATCCACTTACACCAACGAGAATTACTATGTAGAAACCTCCACCAATGTTTCCTCAAAGATTGAAGCAACACAAAAAGAATAAACAATTTTCCAAGTTTATAGAAATTCTTAAGAAATTAACGATAAATATTCCTTTCGTAGAAGCTTTAGAGCAAATGCCCAATTATGTGAAGTTTATGAAAGATATTTTGAATAAGAAAAGGAAGTTCACTGATAATGAAACTGTTGCACTTAGCGAAGAGTGTAGTGCAATTATTCAGAAAAAACATCCTGAAAAATAAAAAGACCCATATAGTTTCACTATATCGTGTGCTATCGGTTAAAGATTTTATGGAAGAGCTTTATATGATTTGGGAGCCAGCATTAATCTTATGCCTCTATCAATTTTCAAAAGATTAGGATTAGGAGAAGTCTCACCTACTTCTGTAACTCTTCAGTTAGCGGATCGTTCAGTTACTTATCCTAAGGGAGTTACAGAAGAAGTGTTAGAAAAAGTTGATAAATTTATCTTTCTTGTGGATTTTATTATTTTAGATATGGAGGAAGATAAAGAAATACCTATAATTTTAGGGAGACCTTTTTTAGTTACTGGAAAAGCTATGATAGATGTTCAAAAGGGAAAATTAACTATGAGAATTAACAATCAAGAAGTGACTTTTAACAATGCAAAATCTATGAAATACCCTGTTGTTAAAAGAGATAATGATTTTTTTCGCATGGAAATTAGTGAACATCTATTAAACGAGCATTTTAAAGAATATTTGAAGAGAAAAAAGATTTTAAAGAAAACGATGAAGTTATTTTGGAAAAAATAGAAAATGAAGAATTAGATTATGTTTAGGAAAGATTTAAGATGCTGGATATTACAGGAAATGTTGATAAGAATCTAGTTCCATCAATTATAAAACCACCTGAACTTGAGTTGAAAATATTACCTAACCACTTGAAGTATGTGTTTTTGGGAAACTCATCTACATTACCTGTTATTATATATTTAGAGTTAAATAATTTGCAAGAGCAAAGACTTTTGGATACATTAAAAAGATATAATAAAGCTTTTGGTTGGACCTTAGCTGATATTAAAGGAATCAGTCCTTCGATCTGTATGCACAGAATTATATTGGATGAACAATATAAACCAAGATTTGATCCATAAAGGAGATTAAACCCAATGATGAAAGAAGTAGTCAAGAAGGAAATTTTGAAATGGTTGGACACTGAAATTATATATCTTATTTCGGACAGTGCTTGGGTAAGTCCAATTCATTGTGTTCCTAAGAAAGGAGGGGTGACTGCTGAAGCACAAGAGAATAACGAATTAATACCTATCAGACAAGTTACTGAGTGGCATATTTGCATTGATTATAGAAAATTAAGCACTGCCACTATGAAAGATCACTTCCCTTTACCATTTTTAGATCAAAAAGTGGATACTTGCTGGGCACAAATATTTTTTTATTTTTTAGATGGATATACCAGCTACCATTAAATTCCTATTGCTCCTGAGGATCAAGAAAAGACAACATTTACTAGTTCTTTTGAAACTTTTGCTTTTCGAAGAATGTCTTTCGGATTACGTAATACACCTACAACATTTCAGAGATGTATGATGTCTATATTTAGTAAGTTCATTGATGATGGAATATAAGTGTTTATGGATGATTTCTCTATATTTGGAGCATCATTTGATGCATGCTTAAGTTATCTTGAAAAAGTTTTGGAGTTATGCGAAAGAACTAATTTAGTTCTAAATTGGAAGAAATGTCAATTTATGGTTGCAGGAGAAATTATGTTAGAGCATAAAATTTCGGAAAATGGTATGAAAGTAGACCCTACAAAAATTCAAGTTATATCTAAATTAACACCTCCTACTAATGTAAGAGGGGTTAGAAGTTTTATTGGACATGTTGATTTTTATAGGCGTTATATTAAAGATTTTTCAAAAATTACCAAACCTCTATGCCAACTTTTAAAAAAGGATAAGAAATTTGAGTTTATTGAAGACTGTTTAAATGCCTTTGAGTTATTAAAAGAAAAGCTAATCATTCGAACTGATGTGTGATGCTACTGATTATACTATTGGAGTTGTTCTTGGACAAAGGTATGATAAGATTTTTAAAGTTATATACTACGCTAGTAAAACTCTTAACGATGCTCAAATTAACTACAATGTTACTGAAAAAGAGTTACTAATTATTGTGTATGATTTTGACAAATTTAGATCTTATTTAATTGGGACTAAATGTGTTGTGCACACTGATCACTCTGCTATTAAATATTTGATGTAAAAGAATGATGTCAAACCAAGGTTAATTAGATGGATACTTTTGATGCAAGAACTTGATTTTGTGGTTATTGATAGAAAGGGAACTAATAATCAAATTGTTGATCATTTGTCGAGATTAGAATATCATGAATTACTTGACACCGACAATGAAATTACAGACAGTTTCCCTGATGAACAAATTTATAATATTAATGAGTGGAAAATACCACGGTATGCTGATATTGTTAATTATATTGTAAGTGTTGTCACCTATGTTGACATTGCAACAACAAAGAAAAATCATTCAAGATGCAAAAGCATATTTTTGGGATGAGCCTTATTTATATAAACAATGTAAGGATCTTATTATGAGAAGATGTGTACCTTATGAAGAAATTGAACTAATTATTCAGAAATGTCATGATTTTGAATTTGGAGGATATTTTGGAACTGATAAAACTGCTTATAAAATATTACAAGCTAGATTCTATTAGCCTACTCTCTTTAGAGATGTTTACAGATACATAAAAACTTGTGATCGATGCCAACGAGTAGGCAATATATCTAGAAGAAATGAAATGTCTCTAAATTTCATTTTAGAAGTTGAGATCTTTGATGTTTGAGGATTAGATTTCATGGGACCATTTATTCCTTCATCTGGGAACTTATACATATTAGTTGTGGTAGACTATGTTCCAAAGTGGATTGAAGCACAAGCTTTACCTCGTTGTGACACTAAAAGTGTTTTAAGATTTTTAATGAAAAACATTTTCACTAGATACAGAATGTCGAGAGTGATTATCACTAACAAAGGATCCCATTTCAGGAATAAATGCATTCAGAGATTGGCAGAAAAGTTTAATGTTATTCATAGAATCTCTACTTCCTTTCACCCTCAGACCAGTGGGTTAGCTGAAGTTTCTAATAGAGAGATTAAAAAAATATTGGAGAAGACTGTAAACTCTAGTAGAGTAGAATGGTCTACTAGACTGGATATTACATTATGAGCTTACAGTA
Source organism: Phalaenopsis aphrodite (assembly GCA_003013225.1). NCBI lineage: Eukaryota > Viridiplantae > Streptophyta > Magnoliopsida > Asparagales > Orchidaceae > Phalaenopsis > Phalaenopsis aphrodite. The sequence goes on from NEWO01000302.1 coordinate 298,328, forward strand.
CTGCTTATTAAACTCCTATTGGAATGACTCCTTACATGCTGATTTTTGGAGAGAATTTTCATTAACCAGTAGAATTGGAGCATAAAGCATATTGGGCGATTAAAGAATTCAATTATAATTTGAAAGATGCTGGTGAGAAGAGATTCTTACAAATGAATGAATTGGAAGAATTAAGAAATAAATCTTATGATAACTATAGAATTTATAAGAAGAAACTAAAGTTATGGCATATTTTAAATTAAAATTAAACTCTTTAATATTCTAATAAACTTTATGATTTAATTCTACTGGTAAGTGACAAGTTTTCCCAAAAATTAATCTATATGGGGACATTCCTATGGGCATCTTATAAGCTGTCCTATAAGCCCATAATGTAGTATTTAATCTAGTAGAACAATCCATTTTATTAGGATTTACAATTTTTCTAAAATTCTTTTGATTTCACAATTAGATACTTCTACTGAAGCACTAGTATGGGGATGATATGCAGTTGCATCCTATGTATAATATTATATTTTCCACCAAATTTTCAAATCGTTTATCCCAAAAGTGAGATCCTCCATCAATAATGATTATTCTCGACATTCCATATCTTGTAAAAATATTTTTGAACACTTCGAGCATCACATCGAGGTAAAGTGATTGCTTCAATCTACTTTGATAAATAATCCACTGCAATTAATATATATATATATATATATATATATATATATATANTATATATATATATATATATATATATATATATATATATATATATATATATATATATATATATATATATATATATATATATATATATATTCAAATAAAGATATAAATGACCCCATAAAATCAAATTCCCAAGCATCAAAGATTTCAACTTCTAAAGTAAAATTTAAGGGCATTTCATTTCATTTTAAAATATTTACTACTCGCTCACATCGATCACCTATTTTTATATGTATATTAACATCTCTAAATATAGTAGGCCATTAAAATCTAAATTGTAAAATTTTATGAACAGTTCTATTAACCCCAAAATGACCCCTGAATTCCGAATCATGACATTTTTGGATAATTTCTTCAATTTCTTTATAAGGCACACATCTCTGCCTAACTAAATCTTGGTATTATTTGCACAAATATGGTTCATCCAAAAAGTAAAATATTGCATAGTGAATAAATTTCCTCTCTTGTTGCTTTGTCAATCCATATGATAAAATACCATAAACAATATAGTTCGCAATATCAGCATATCATGGTATTTTCCATTTTTTAACAGCATAAAGTTGTTCATTAGGAAAAGTTTCATTAATTTCTTTTTCAAGCTCACATATTTCTTCCTGTTTCAGCCTAGATAAATGATCAGCTATTTGAATATCAGACCATGTCCTATCTACTACCACAAAATTGAATTCTTGCATCAGAAGTACCCATCTAATTAATATTGATTTTGCATCATTTTTTTGCATCAAATATTTTATAGCAAAGTGGTTTGTATGCACGAAACATTTAGCTCCAATTAGATATAACCTAAACTTATCAAAAGTATAAAAATAGCTAATAACTCTCTTTCAGTAGTGGTATAATTAATTTGAGCATTATTTAAAGTTTTACTAGCATAGTGTATAACTTTAAAACTTTTGTCATATCTCTGCTCTAATACAGCTCCAATTGCATAATCACTTCCATCACACATTAGTTTGAACCGTTTCTCCCAATCAGGTGAAATAATTATAGGAGCAGTGATCATTTTCTCAATCAATAATTCAAAGGCATTAATGCACTCTTGATTAAAATTAAATTTTATATCTTTTTCCAAAAGTTGGCATAAAGGCTTTGTAATTTTTGAAAAATTCTTAATATATTGCTTGTAAAAACTGCATACCCTAAATAACTTCTAACTCGTCTTACAATAGAAAGTAAAAGAAGGTTAGCTATAACTTGAATTTTTGTCTAGACTACATTCATGGCATTTTCTGAAGTTTTATGCCCAAGTACAATTTCTTCTACAACCACAAATTGACATTTTCTGAAGTTTTATGTCTTTTACAATTGCTGAAAGTCTTACAATTCCTTTTGCTATTAGCAAATAATTTTATGAAAAAGCATTATGTGATTTAGGAGCCAGTATTAATCTTATGCCATTATTAATTTTTAGAAGGTTGGGCTTAGAAGATATTTCACCTACAACTGTAACTCTTCAGTTAGCTTATCATTCAATCACTTATCCTAAAGGAGTTGTAGAAGATGTTTTGGTAATAGTAGATAAATTTATTTTTCCTGTGGACTTTATTGTATTAGATATGGAGGAAGGTAAATAAAATTTCTATCATTTGAGGAAGACCATTCCTAGCCACTTAAAGATGTTTGATAAATGTGCAGAAAAGAGAACTAACTATGAGAGTTAGTGATCAAGAGGTTACATTTAATATGGTAAAATCAATGAGATACCCTGTAAAAGAGCAAGAGATTGAATGTTTCATAATGGATATTAATGAATATTTAAGCCATGAATATTTCAAGAAAACTTTTGAAAGAGAATTTAAAAAGGAATATATGAAATATCAAGATGAGGATAAAATTTAAAATGAATCTATGGAAGTGAGTAAAGAGGATATGGATTATGTTCAGGAAAGATTTCAAATATTAAATTCTACAGAGAGTAATAAGAATTTGATTTCAGCTACTGAGAAACCTCCTGAACTAGAACTAAAAACACTTCTTACACATTTAAATTATACATTTTTAGGAGATTTATATTTATTACCTGTTATAGTATGCTCAAAATTAACTAATACGCAAGAAAAATAGTTGTTGGAAACTTTGAAAAGATATAAGAAAGCCTTCAGATGGACATTAGCTGATATTAAAGGAATCAGTCCTTCAATTTGTATGCATAGAATTTTATTAGAAGACTAACATAAACCAAGAGTTGATCCTCAAAGGAGATTAAATACTATGATGAAAGAAGTTGTGAAGAAAGAAGTTTTAAAATGTTTAGATGCTGGAAGAATATATAGTATTTCAGATTGTGCTTGGGTTAGTCCAATTCACTGTGTTCCAAAGAAAGGAGGTGTGACTGTAGTGACAAATGAGCATAATGAATTAATATCAATAAGACAAATCATTGGATGAAGAACCTGCATAAATTATAAAAAATTAAATTCTGCCATCAGGAATGATCATTTTCCCTTACCCTTTTTGGACCAGATGTTGGATAGATTAGCTAGGCATAAATATTTTTGTTTTCTAGATGGATGTACCAGTTATCACCAAATACCAATTGCTCAAGAGGATCAAAATAAAATAACATTTACTAGTCCTTATGAAACTTTTTTCTTTTCGGTGAATGCCTTTTAGATTATGTAATGCACTTGCAACATTTCAATGGTGTATGATGTCAATTTTCAGTGATTTGATTGAAAAAATGATTGAAGTCTTCATGGATGATTTTTCTATATTTGGAACTTCATTCAAAATATTTATAAATCATTTAGAAAAAGTTCTGGAGCGTTGTGAAAAGACTAATCTCATATTGAACCGTAATGATGCTCAATCTAATTACACCACCACTAAAAGAGATTTATTAGCCTTTATGCATGTTATTGATAAGTTTATATCATATATGATTGGAGCTAAATGTGTTGTTCATACTAACCATTTGGCTATTAAATATTTGATGCAAAAGAAGGAGGCTAAACCAAGATTAATCTGATGGGTACTTCTGATGCAAGAGTTTGATTTCGTAGTAGTCGATAGGAAAGAGATTGATAATCAAATATCTAATCATTGATCTAGGCTAGAACAAGAAGAAATACTTGATTTAGAAAAAGGGATTAATGAAACCTTTCCTGATGAATGACTTTATGTTGTAAAAGGATAAGAAATACCTTAGTATGTTGATATTGTAAATTATATTGTTAGTGGTAATTTACCATTTGGACTAACAAAATATCAGAAAAAGAAATTCATTCATGATGCAAGATCTTATTTTTGGAATGATCCTTATTTATATAAGCAATGTAAAATTTTAATAATGAGAAGATGTGTGCCTTTAAAAGAAATTCAGGAAATTATTAAAAAATGTCATGGTTCTGAATTTGGAGGACATTTTGGGAATGATAGAACTGTTCATAAAATTTTACAATCTGTATTTTATTGGCCTACTCTATTTAGAGATGTTAATATATATATCAAAACATATGATCGGTGTCAAAGAGTGGGTAATATTTCAAGAAGAAATGAAATGCCTCTAAATTTTAATTAGAAATTTGAAATTTTTGATGCATGGCGATTGGATTGTATGGGACCATTTATACCCTCATTTGGAAATATATACATATTAATTGCATTGGATTACATTTTAAAATAGATTAAAGCAATTGCTTTACCTCGATGTGAAGCTCGGAGTGTTTCAAAATTTTTAATTAATAATATTTTTACAAGATATGAAACACCGATAATAATCATTACCGATGGAGGATCTCATTCTAGGAATGCAAAAGTTGTAAGATTGGTAAAAAAAAATATAATATAATGCATAAAATTGCAACTACTTATCATCTCTAGACTAGTGGTTTAGCAAAAGTATCAAATCATGAAATTAAGAGAATTTTCAAAGAGAGTGTTAATCCTAGCAAAATTGATTAGTCTATTAGATTGGTCACTGCATTATGGGCATACAGGACAGCCTATAAGACACCTATAAGAATGTACCCTTATAGATTAGTTTTTTGGAAGACTTGTCACTTGCCAATTGAATTGGAGCATAAAGCTTATTGGGCGATAAAAGAATTCAAATTTAATTTGAAAGAAGCTGGTGAGAAAATATTATTGCAATTGAATGAGCTTGAGAAAATTAGAAATGAATCTTACAATAATTCAAGGATTTATAAGGAAAAGATGAAAGAATGGCATGATCGAAAGATAATAAAAAGAGAATTTGAACATGGATAGGAAGTTTTATTATATAATACAAGATTGAAATTAGTTTTTAGAAAATTGAAGGTTAGGTGGATAGGGCCATTCAAAGTTATAAAAGTCTATCCCTATGGGATAGTTAATATTGAAGACCCCAAGATTAGAAGAATATTTAAAGTGAATGGGCACAGATTGAAATCATATTTTGATGGTAAAAGATTAGGTTTTAAAAAGACTGTAATGTTTGGACACCCATAATAAGACTGGGAATGTCGAGCTGACGATATTAAACCAACCGTTTTGTGGGAGGTAACCCATATGTATTGTTGTTTATTTAGTTTTTGAATTTATTTTGTTTGAAATATTTTACATATATTTATGTTTATGTATTTATACAGTCCATGCATTTGATAAAATATTTAAAAACAAGTTTATTTGCCTAATTTTATGGAAAAATTGAGAATTTATTGGATCAAAATTGAAATGGCAAAAAATTTAGAACTGGTGCATGATGCATTACTTTCGAGAGAGTTGGTGCATGATGCAACGCGGGACAGAAAATGGTTAAAACATGTCAAATGGCGTTTTTGACGGTTTCTTCTCCATATAACTCCTAAAAACAGACTCCAAATCATATTTTAGGGGGGAAAATGAAAGAAAAGTCACAATTTTTCAAAATTGTATGGCATCCCACTATAAAAACTCCTCTAAATTTGAAACTTTTAACAGGAGAAAGTTCATTAATTTTAATGTGCAAAAATTACATGTCTAGTTCTAGTGAAGAAGAGGCTTATCAAAGAAACGATATTTGTGAATCAAGTATTCAACACACTAAATACTCGAGTGGAAGAGACTATTACGCAGAGGCGTTGGGAAGTTCTTTGCTACACTACTACTACTGTTGTTGTTCCTGTAGTAAAAGAATTTTATGTAAATCTTCATGGGATCAACCAAGGAATGATTTCCTTGAAAGGCAGGTTTGCGTAATTCACTCTTTCAAGAATAAATGAGATGTTTATGATTGAAAATGTGTCTATCTGCCATTATGCAAACTTTACCCCTACAAGAGAGAATATGAAGAAACTCTATCGCTACATTATGAATGAAGATGCAAATTGGGAAACCAGAGATGATGGAAATGTAAGTTTTCCTTCATCATTTTTAAATCCAGTTTCAAAAGCCTCACACTTCTTCATTTCATCAAAAATCACTGTCTACCATGAAAATTAGTAAGTTAACAAAGGAGAGCGCAATTTTAAGTTATTGCATTCAAACCGGAAAACCTATTGATGTTGGAGTTATTATTAAGAAATCAGTTTTGGGTTTGATTGTGAATGGATCTGCAATTGGACTTGGGTATCCATCCACTATTTTCCTACTATGCAATTAATCGCAAGTACCTTATGAAAATTGGGAAAAAGAGCTTCTTCCTTGGAAGCCGATGGATCCAGAAGTCTATTGCTACTGTATTAGAATGGGAGATGAAAATGATATGAATGTTCTGATGGATCAAAGATCTTAGAATTCATCACCTCTTCAGCCCTACTCCAACTCGAGTGCACTTTCAAAGAAGATCAAGAAGGTAGAGAAAGATGTGAAAATCTTATGCATGTGATTGGAAATATTACTGAAATGTTGGATCATTTGGATTAGAGACTAAAGGAACATTTTGAACATATCGGGTGTATTGAAGATGGATTGTTACGTATGTTCAAGAAACATGCTTTGAATGAGAAAAAAAATTCAACTAATAAATTTCCATATCGACCCTTCTACTATCTATATGTGCACTACCAATCTATGGGAAATATCTAGCAAAACGATAGTGAAGAAGATGTTTGATCTTAATTTATGCACGGAACGTTTTTGTTTAGTGTTGTTTGTTTTAGTTTGTTAAATTGGATTGCATTTATTTTTTAATGAACATTATCTATGTTTAAGTTTTGAATTTTGATGTTTAGATTTCAGTGTTAGGATTTTAGTTTGCTTTAGAACACTGAATTTGATGTTTGTTGGCTTGAAAAATATTAGTTTGTAATAGCACGGATTTTATATATAAATGTGATTTTTGTGTTGTTTGTGAAATTTTTGTGTTATTGGGATGTTTATATATGCTTAAAAAGGTTTATTTGAGTTAAATAGAGGTTGAAGTAAAGCAGTACGGAGCAGAATTCCACAGAAACCAAAATCTGGTGAATTTAAGCTCTGGCGCATATGCGCCAATTTACAGAGCCTTGGCACATGATTTGCCAAAAGTCTAAACACGCCTTATTACCTAGAAAATCATAAAATCACATGGACAAACTCCATTTTCACTACTTGAGTTGTCACCTACCTCAAGACCTTGGTCTCGGGCATCACATTGTGGGCAAAAGAGAAGGATTCAGAGGTTAAGAACTATAGATTTCATCTTCACTAGGTAAGAGCTTCACTTTAACTTAAAATTTTTTGAATTTCACCATGGATTTGGGAGATCCAAATTTTGGGATTTTTGATGAAAAAGCTTGAAGAAAACTCATGGTAAAAAGTTCTTACCAAATAATCTTGCTTGAGGAGTTAGATTTTTGATTTTGCGATTTATTTGGATTATATTTGGATTTTAATAGAATTTTTGAACGGCTCTCTGAGTTAAGAGAGGAAGGCCATCTGAGGACTTCGATGCATGAAGATTTGTTTGTTTCAAAGCCTAACATAGTTACGATACTCAGATTGAGACAAAAAGAATGGTTCGAGAACGGGTGTTTGCAAACCCGGGTGGCGAGGTTTAGAGATTGATTCTTGCCAAGAACTGGGAAAGAATCTGCTACTTCACTGCCATAACAGTTGTCCCGATGAATCGAGATTTTTATGCAAACCTAAGATTCACTGCTGAAGATCACATCTTGGTGAGAGCTAATCAGGTCGAATTTTTTATTGAAAGGATTAATGCTTTTTATGGGCATAGAAATGTATTTTTTAAAGAATACACTGCATTTGTGATAATTGATTCATCACTGGAGGAAGTGATTGCATTTTTGACTGATGGAAGAGGGGAATGGAAGATTAAGAATAACAAGATAATTAACTTCCCTGCTTCCATGTTGACTATTTAGTCAAAAGTATGGCACCACTTCATTTCTGTTAGACTGTTGCCAATAAATCATTTTATTGATGTTACTAAAGACAGAGTTGTACTAAAGTATTGCATTCGAAAAATGAAGGCAATAGATGTAGGTGCACTTCTAGTTTAGCATGCTCGGAGTATAGCTGGTAGTTCTACAGGTGGAGGTTTGGGATACCCTGCCTTGATTTTCACTCTATGTGAACAATCAGGAGTAGAATCCCATATAAATAAAGAGATATTACAGCCATAGAATCTGATTGGGAGGCATATGATTCAAAGATTAGAATCATTTGTTGATTCTATAAGCGGAAGAAGGGATAGGCATTCTACATCTGTTGCAGGGGCATCTACTTCTCGATCTACATCGCTTGAAGTTATTATGGATCAACTCATGATTCAACAAATGGATATAGTTAATATTCAAACTCAGTTAGGAGAGATAGGAGCAAGGAATGCAGATAATGATAAATATCAGTAGAGGAGAGTACAACATGATATTGAGTTTGAGAATGTCATGGTAAGACATCTTAGGGGTGAACCTAATGTGGACATTCCTGCTTGCCCCAGTTTCACTCCCTATACTCCTGTTCACGATGATGATGATGATGATGATGAAGAAGAAGAAGAAGAAGAAGAAGAAGAAGAAGAAGAAGAAGAATCAGATGATGAAGTGGAAGGAGATGAGGATTAATATTTTATGAGTCTAGTTTAGTTTATTTTTTATGTTTGATTGGTGTTGTTCTTTGTATTGTGATGTACTTTCAATTGAAAATAGTTGTAGTAAAAACTTTCATGTTGTGTTGTGAATTGAATATGTAATAGAAACTATAGACTTTCAATTTTTCTGCATTTTTAGTATTTTCAGTTTAGTTTGTCAGTTTTGTTTTTTTCCATTTTTTATTTATGTTTTTTAATTCTCAGTAAGTTCTCTAGAATATATTAAGTTTTTTTTAATGCTTTAAATCCTGTATCTAGTTTTACAATTAGTGCCTGCAGTATACCAGAGCCCAATTTCATAGTGAGAAATACTCTATAGATCAATTTTTATTTTCATGCATTTACTGTTTTCTTTCACGTACTAAATCTTATACTAAAAATATCTTTAAAATCACTTAAGAACTTAAGTTTGGGGGAAAGAAAAATTTCTTTTGAAAACGAGTAAACTAAATTTTATTTGTCCTTAAGTAACTATATTTTTAAAATTAATTTAACATGGCTTGGGATATAAGATTTAACTTTAAATGACTAAACTTATGTTTATAAACATTGTGGTAAATTTAGGCAAAAAAAAATTTTATTAATGAAGGTAAATTCTAAACTTAAAGATATTTGGTATGATAGGATAAAACTATGTTTTTATATTTAAAGTAAAGAAAATTGTATTTTTGAAGTATGAAGAATTTTAGAGTTTCATGTAATAAGAAAAGAATGAGACTTTATGAAAAATCTTAAACAAATATGAATTTATAAAGTAAAGAAAGTCATAGAGTTTTGACTTTAAGAAGAGGATAGTGAAGTTCAAAATTATTAAAGGTTATCCATATATAGTAATCCTCACTTGAAAAAGAAAAAGAAAAAGAAATGATTGAAAAGATCCTAAAAAAGAAGAAAAGAAAAAAAAGAAGGAAAAATAAAAGAAAAATAAGTGAGAAGCTTGAGGAGATGCCTAATAAAAAATTGGCTTCACTTGAATCAACTTAAAGAAGGAGCTATATTACATTTTATAAACTTGTATTTGGTTATTATTGGCATTCCTAGTAAAGTTTCCATGAAGTTCTTTTTCATATGAATGTTCTAAATATCCTTAATATGACAAATTGTAGTTCTTAAAATGAATAGAGATTCTAAAATATTAAATTTTATTACTAAGTATTTCTCGACTTAGAGTTTGAATCTAAGTTATTAAAGGCTTTTTCTTAAATTTTACTTTTCTATTTCTTAAACTAAAGTATAGAGGTTATAAGTTTATCTCTATCCTAATTCATATGCTTTTATATAATAAAAGTGTCACTTGAGGACAAGTAACATTTAAGTTTGGGAGATTTTGAAACACCAAAATAAATTATTATTTTAAGTACCTATTTTATGCTTATTTTTTGTGATATTGCACATTAAAGAAGGGTATTTTTTTTGTTTTTTGGTAGGTATATCATTTTTAGGCATTTTGAGTAAAAATGGCAAAAAAGATAAAATTTAGAGCCAAAACAGCAAATTTTGGGATTCTGGCGCACGATGCGCCAAAATCCAGAGAAGTAGCGCATGATGCGCCAGGGATAAATTTTCAAATTAAAGAAGTTTGAGACAAATTTTGTTCAAATTTTCAAAGGGACACTTGTTCTACACACCTCTTGGAGTAATTCAATGCATCTAGACACTTTGGAAGGTTCTCTTATGAAGGGATATGACTCTTGGATAAAATGACACATGTTTTGAATTCAAAAGAGTTGACTTTTGGAGGGAATTTTAAATTCTTTTCCAAAGGAGGCAGCCCAAAATAAAAGAAGAATAATTTAAGAGGCTTGGTGTGTAAGGTGAGAGAGAGAAAGAGGGGGCATGAGTTAGAGATAGAGAGAAAAGCGGAGATTTTCTTCTAGGGTTGTAAGAGAAAAGGGAAGGTGAGAGATTTCTTCTTCATTACACTTCTAAGAAAGAATTGGGAGTGATTATAAAGAGAGAAAGGCTTGAAGAGAACTTCTAGGGATTTGCTTAGGAAGGATTGTGAGATAAGTTGTATTTTTATTTCTTTTGTTTATAAACTTAGTTTTATATATGAATCAGTGTTTTATCTTATCCTTTTCATTAATTCTGAGTAGTTATCTTTATCTTTCTCCCTACTTTGAGATATGGTTTTGCAAAGAATAGATTTTGTTTTCCATGGTTTTAAATGATAATAATTTGTGATGATTTGAACTCCAATCTTCATTTACTTTTCGATCTGGCCAATTGAAATGTTAAAACTTGTTGAGAGAAATATATTCTTAAATGAGATATGATTTCTACAACATAGGAAGAATCACATTTGAATTCATGGGAGAGTATGTCATCCATGGGATTGGGTGCAAATAAATAGAGAAATATACTTTGTTGGATGCGGAATTGGAGATTTTAAGGTGACACATTAAAATCTCCAATTTGGTTCAGTTGATTGAAAATTAATGTGAGATTGTTAGCCCTCTGGGGAGGGAGATGAATTCAATTTCTTCACAATTCATATACTCATTGTAAAGGAGAAGTACGCTACCTTAAATTTGAACTTTCCGTCACAACAAAAACTTTGTTTAATTTTTGTAATTTTACTTTTGAAAGTTTAGTATTTAGTTTAGTTTAACTTCTGTAGTCTTACATCTGCCTTTTAATTAGCATTCATTTAAGTAGTTAATTTTCAAAATTTACACTTTAGTTTTAATTTTGTTTTGTTTTTTTTATAAAATAATTTTCATAATTTACTTTAGGATTTTCCATCTTCCCTATGGGATCGATATCTAGGACTCCATTAGAGCCCTTTATTACTTGAGTGATACGTATACTTGCATTGATATTAAAAGGGATTTTGCAGTTTAAAAAAAGTTTTAAAAGATTAATTTTTACATAAAGAGTATTTTTGTTGGTATTATATTGTATATTTATTATATATATATCGTGTGTGATTTTGTAATATTGAAAAATATTTGCAAAATTATCACACTAAATCGCCCCGCATCAGTGCATTACGTAAACCAAAGGACATTCATCGAAAATCAAAAGTACCATAAGGACTAGTAAACATTGTCTTCTCTTGATCTACCGGTATATCAATCTAAAAAGAAAAAATATTTGTGCCCAACAAGCTTATCCAACATTTGGTCCAAAAAGGGTAAAGAAAATTGATCTTTCCTAGTGACCAAATTTAATTTTCTATAATCAATGCAGATTCGCCATCCAATGACTTGTCTTATTGGTATTAATTCATCATTCTCATTTGTCACAACAGTCACACCCCCATTCTTAGGAATGCAGTGAATTGGACTCACCCAAGCACTATCTAAAATAAGATATATTATTTCACCATCTAACCATTTTAAAATCTCTTTCATTATAACTTCTTTCATCATAGGGTTTAATATCTTTTGAGGATTAGCTTTTGGTTCATAATCTTCTTCCAATAAAATTTTGTGCATACAAAATGAAGGACTGAATCCTTTAAAATCAGTTAATGTCCATTCAAAGGCTTTCTTATATCTTCTTAAAGTTTCCAGCAACTTTTGTTCTTGTGCTTCAGTTAATTCTGAGGATAAAATAATAGGTAATGTGGATAAATCTTCTAAAAAGACATATTTTAAATGTGTAGAAAGTATTTTCATTTCTAGTTCAGTAGGTTTATAATCGAAGAAATCAAATTTTTGTTATTATCTGAATAATCTAATAATTCGAATTGTTCTTGAACATAATCCAATTCTTCATTCCTCACTTCCTTAGATTTATCTTGAATTATATTCTCATCCTCGTACTCCAAATATTCTTCTTCAATTATCTTTTCAATTGTATATGTGAAATAATCATTGCTTAAATAGTCATTAATATCCATTTTGAAGAACTCTTTATCTCTTCCTTTTATTGGGTATCTCATTGAATTTTCAATATTAAATGTAACTTCTTGATCACAAACTATCATTGTTAATTCACCTTTCTACACATCTATCAAAACTTTTCTAGTGGCAAGAAATGGTCTCCCTAAAATGATAGGAATTTATTTATCTTCCTTCATATCTAACACAATTAAATCCATAGGAAAGATAAATTTATCAACCTTTACCAAAACATCTTCTATAACTCCTTCAGAATAGGTAATAAAACAATCAGCTAATTAAAGAGTTACAGCAGTAGGTGAAATTTCTCCTAAACCAAACTTTCTGAAAATTAGTAGAGGCATAAGATTAATACTGGCTCCAAAATCACCTAAAGCTTTTCCAAAAATATTTTGCCAGTAGAACAATGAATATTAAAACTAACAAGATCTTTAAGTTTTTCATGAATTTTTTTCTTAATTATAGCGCTACACTCCTCACTAAGTGCAACAGTCTCATTATATATAAACTTCCTTTTTTTTCTTAATTATAACCTTCAAAAACTTCACATGGCTTGGTATTTGTTCTTGGGCTTCAACAAACTGAATATTTATTATCAATATCCTCAATATTTCCAAAAATTTTATAAATTGGTTATCTTTGTTATATTGCTTCAATCTTTGAGGAAATGAAGGTGGTGGTCTGTCTACAGTAATTTTCATTGGTTTAATAGGATATTCTGACTTAGAATGAAAATCTTCGCAAGATTTTTTTAATTTTTTACCTCTTCTTTATCAACTTCAACTTCAATTCCTTTTTGAACTTTTGTTTCCAATTTTTTTTGCTTCTCAGTTGAATAACCTTAATTTGCTATATTTTTTGATTTTTTAGATTAACTTCGGAATTACTAGGCAAAGTTTCTGAGGTCTATTGCTAAGTGCAGTAGCAATACATCCCAACTAAGTTTCCATGTTTCTAATTGCATCTCCTTAACTTTGTAATTGTGCTCCCATTTGCATTATTAATTCTTCCATTGACAATTTCTTCTCCTTATTCAGCGAATTGCTATTGAAATTTGGAGGGTAATAAGGTTTATAGTTAGAATTTTCTTGATTCTTGGAGTTTCCCAATGAGTTTGCAGCATTATTCCTCCACTGCGGATTTACAACATTAGAGTTAATGTTACTTCAACTAAAATTTAGTTGATTTTTTCAACCAAGATTATAATAATTGGAATAAAGATTATAAGATCGATTATTTATTGCATTTAAAGTCTCATAGAATGTTGAGAATTTTTCATTTACCTCAATGAATTTTACTCAAGCACAGGAGGTGTTTGAGAATAATTCATTCCATATATATCTACCTTCTTTGATATTACAACAACTTGAGCATACAACATAAATATTACATCAGACTCATGAATACTAGCTACTTTTTGCAGTTACACTTTGAGAGGGTCTTTGCAAATTATTAATAGTCAACTCTTCAATTAAATAATATGCTTCATCGAATGATTTTGACATTAATGATTGGCCTGCAGTAACGTCAATTATAGATTTAAGAGATCCATCCAATCAATTAGAAAAAGTTTGAATTAATAACCAATCTGGTAATGCATGGTGTGGACACTTCCTAAGGATATCTTTAAATCTTTCACAAGCTTCATAAATTGATTCTCCTTCAAACTGAGAAAAAGATGTGATATCAATTCTACGCTTAGCAGTTTTTTATGGTGGGAAATATTTAGATAAAGATTTTTGTGATAAGTCTCCCCAAGTTTTGATAGATCCAGATGCTAACGAGTTTAAACATATCTTAGCTTTATCCCTTAACAAAAAAGGAAAAAGTTTATGTCTGACGACATCAGTTGACACTCCATCATATTTAAATGTAACACACAATTCTAGAAAACTATGAAGGTGTAAGTTAGGATCTTCAGTTGGTCTTTTCCAAACTAATTTATTTGTTCCATTTGGATAATAGTAGGTTTAAGCTCAAATGAATTGGAGCTACAATAGGGTTTTGTACACTAAAATGTATTTAAAATGTTCTAGGATTAGCATAATCTCTAAAAGGTCTATGATGATGTTCATTTTCAATTCTAAAATTATTTAAGCTTGTAGCCATTTTGTTCAAATTATCTATCTCTTTTTATTATTTTGAATTTTTTCTAATATTTCTTTCTAACTCCAAATTGTAAAGTACTAAACCGACCAATCTTAAACTACACACACACAAACACAATAAGCAATTAAAATAAGCAAACACACTAAAATATAAAAATATTTAATTAGAATACAAATATTTTTTTCTGTTCAAATAAAATGTTCTTAATTATAAAGCAATTTAACATTACTCACTGACAACGGCGCCAAAAACTTGATGCACGGTTTTGTGGTACGTTACAAATATCTTTCAATAATACAATACACACATGACAATACAAATAGTGAATATGCAGTTCAATCCCAGTAAAAATAAATTCAGTATAAATAATTTTATTTTTTAAAATATTTAAGTTGTCAACTGTAATAATAATGCAAACATGCGTATCACTTAAGAAATAAAGGCTCTAACGGAGCCCTAAGTACTGATCCCACAGGGAGTTGGAAATTCTTATAGTTATAATGTAAAACACAATATTCAAACTATAAAACTCAGGGAAGCAAAACAAATCTAAAGTAAATTTACTGTATGCTAAATGAAATTGCAATTAAAAGAACTAGGTTAACTAAGCTATTTGCTAAACTTCAAAAGTAAACTTATAAAGACTAAACAAAATTTTGTAACGAAGAGTTCAAATTTAAGAAAGCATCATTCCCCATTGCAGTGAGTTTTTGGATTATGAAGCAATTAAAATCAATTAAAATACATATAAATTTGTATGGTGCCAAATAGGAGCAATCCTATTCTTTACCCTCTTAGAGTGCATAAAGAACATTGACTGTTCTAGAGTTTGGTCCCTAAATCCATGGTTAGGTTGAGAGGATATTGGGTACCACTCCTATGCTCTCACTTATCCCTCCTCTGGGGGCTAACAATCTCACTTTAGTTTCCAAGTAACTGGACCAACTTGGGGATTTTAATTTGTAACCTTAAAATCTCCAGTTCTGCTCACATCAAAGTATATTTTCCTATTTATTTGCACGCAACCTCATGGACTACATTCTCACCCATTAAATTGAAATTGATACTTGCCTTGTTGTAGAAAGCATAGCCTTTTAGGATCTTATGTTTCTCAAAAAATTTTAACATTTTAATTGACCATATCGAAAAGTAAATGAAGATCAATGTTGAATCATACAATTTATTGACATTTAAAAGCTTACATAAAAAAATTGATCCTTCAAAAACCATATCTTATTATAAGGAGAAAGATAAAGAAAACTACTAAGAATTCATGAGAAGGATACAAAAAACATAGATTTTATATATAAAAATAAGTTTACAAAACAAAGAAAGGAAATAACACAACTTATCTAACACTCCTTCTCAAGCAAATCCTTTGAAGTTTCCTTTAAGTATTTTCTTTCTTTACAATCACACTCAATTCTCTCTTAGAAATGTAATGAACAAGAAATCTCTCACCTTCCCTCTCCTCTTACAACTCTAGAAGAAAATCCTCTCTTCTCTCAAGACTTCTCTCTCACGCCAAACTGCTTCTCTTCAAACCTTTTACCCCCTTCTCTTCTTCTCTAGACTCCTCTCCTTTTTTAATTAGGGTCAGCCTTCATTTCAAAAAGAATTCTAAATTCCCTTCTTTTTTCCCAAAAGACACATCTCTTCATACAAAGAGATAAGTTCATTCATTCAAAAGCCTTTCCAAAGTTTCTAGATGCATTGAATCACTCCATTGCGTGTTTGAATTGATTTAAGCATTCAAAAATTGCTCAAAAATATTCACTAATCACCTTGCTTCATTTTAATTCATCTTTGACACTTCTGGCATTAGGTTTGGCACCTCTGGTGCCAGCCTATTGAAGTATATGTTGTTCTCTAGATTCTAGCACTTCTGGCACCAATTCTGGCGCTTCTGGTGTCGCTTCTCTATAAAATGGCGCCTCTGGAGCCTACTCTCTGAAAAATGGTGCCTCTAGTGCTAGGATGCTGAAATACTCCATTTTGACTCCAAATTTTTTTCTTTTTGCTCCTTTTTGCTCCAATTTTCTAAAATAGATATACCTGCAATAAAACATGAAAATATCTTTTTTTAAAGTGCAATATCACCAAATTTAAGCATAAAATTAATACATAAAATTGCACATTATTTTGGTTTATCACATAGTATATAGTTTTAAACATTTTATCGTGAAGTTGTTCTAATATTGCCCTAATAGTATAGTCACTTGCATTTCACATTAAGTTAAATGGTTTCCCACCATCAGGTGAAATAATAATAATAGTAGTGACTAACTTCTCTTTTAGATTATTAAATGCATTTAGGCATTCATGATTAAAACTAAATAATGTGTCCTTTTCTAAAAGATAGCATAATGGTTTGGCAATTTTAGAAAAATCCTTAATATATCCCTTATGGAATACAACAAGTTCTAGAAAACTTCTAACCAGTCTCATAGTAATAGGCAGAGATAGTTCTTCAACTAATTTGAACTTTTGTTGAGTCCAATTCTATGCCTTTTTCAAATATGTTATGTCTTAGCACAATTCCTTCAGACACCACTAATTGGCACTTCTTCCAATTGAGAACGAAGTTAGTCTCTTCATAGCATTTTATTACCTTTGCTAGATGATCTAAACAAAAGTCAAATGAAGGGTCCCACATTGAAAGGTAATCGATAAAAACTTATATTCCTTTATCAATTAGGTCATAAAAAATAGACATCATACACCACTGAAATGTAGCAAGTGTGTTACATAACCCAAAGGGCATTCTCTGAAAAGAAAAATTTCAATAAGGACTTGTGAACTTTATTTTATCTTGATCCTCAGAAGCAATAGGTATCTGATGGTACCTAGAATATTCATCTAAGAAGCAAAATTATGGATGGTTAGCCAGTCTATCCAACATCTGATCCAAAAAAGGTAGAGGATATTGGTCTTTTCTAGCGGTAGAATTTAATTTCTTATAGTCTATACATATACACAACCCAGTGACACGTCTATTGGGAAATATTTTATTTTGTTCATTTACAGACACCGTCACACCTCCCTGCTTAGGAACACACTAAATAAGACTAGCCTAAGACCTATCTGATATAGGATAGACAATACCTGCATTAATCCATCTCAGTATTTCATTTTTAACTACTTCTTTCATGATTGGGTTTAATCTCTTTTAAGGATCTGCCAAAGATTTATGATCATCTTCTATTAAAATCCTATGCATACATATAGAGGGACTTATCCCATTTATATCTCCTAAGGTCAACTGAAAGCTTTCTTATAATTCCTCAAAATATCTATTAATTTCTCCTCTTGTGAATGAGTCAAATTTGAGGATATAAAAACTTGCAATTTAGATGACTTCCTTAAGTAAGCATACTGTAGGTATTTGGGAAGTACCTTCATCTCAGGTACAGAGGGTTCCTCAATAGATGGAATAAGAGGTTTGCTATTTTTGTTAAATCTAGAACTTAAAAGCTCTCCCGAACATTTTTCTAATTCCCTTCTACCGGTTGAGCAGATCCATCTTCACAGTTCTCTCAAAAACGAATGCTACACGAATAATCAATTAAATCCATACAAAAACATGCATCTTCATTTCCTTCAGAATGATTCTTTATATATTTTAATAAATTAAATACAACCTCTTAATCATTTACCACATAGTTAATTCACCTTTTGGCAAATATATAATGGCTCATCCAGTGACTAGGAAAGGTCTACCTAATATTAAGGGAATTTCTTTATCTTTGACCATATCTTAAATAATGAAATCAACATGAAGGATAAATTTCTTCAACTTTACAAGAACATCTTTTATCACCCCTTTGGAACTGATCGATCGATCAACTAATCGAAGGGACACATTAGTATGAGAAACTTCTCCTAATCCTAACCTTTTGAAAATATATAGTGGAACAAGGTTTATAATGGCGTCATAAATTTTCTCTCCAATTAAATAGGGGATAGTAAAGCTCCCAGGATCCTTAAGCTTCTGAGGAAGCTTCTTCTGAATGATGGCACTACACTCCTTAATGAGTGCAACAGTCTCATAATCTTCAAAGTTTCTCTTCTTATTAAGGATGTCTTACAAGAACTTTACATACCTGGGCATTTGCTACAGATCATCAGCAAAAGGAATATTAATAGTGAGTTTCTTAAATACATAAAAAAATCTCAAAAACTATTGATCCAATTTTTCTTTTTCGAGCCTTTAAGGAAATGGTGGTGGTGATTTTTCCAAATTAACCTTAGTTGAGACTAATTTTCAAAATATTTAGAAATACCTTCCAAAGTTTTTTTAGGTTCTACAGTCTCCTTTTCAATTTCAACATCTTTCAAAACAAAATTCTCCAATTCACTTTCACTACTTAACAACATTAACATGCACATTATTCTTCTCCTTAGGATTAATCTCAGTGTTGCTAGGAAAAGTTCTTTAGGACCTGTTGCAAAGTGATTTAGCAATATATCCTAACTAATTTTCTATGTTCAATTGTTTCACCTTGAATTTGCAGTTGATTCTCAATCTACAAAATCAACTTCTTTTCCTTGAATTGTGGGTTAGAGTTAAATTCTAGAGTAAAAGAAGTTTTATAGTTGGTACCACTCTGGTTATTCTAATTTTCTAAAGG
>NEWO01000302.1:330738-402774 GCA_003013225.1 Phalaenopsis aphrodite
TATTTTTCCATCCTGAGAAAATATGTTAATGCAAGCCATTCCTGACTTTTTCGTATATAAATAGAGTCTTACTTCTTCCTGGAATGAAGGGGGGGAGAAATAAATTATGCAATGTATGGAGCCCACTGAATCTAACCGAAAACATTAAAATATTCTCTAGCCTTTCCCTAACTTCTTCCATCTTTTTCTACCGTGTTCTAGCCTAGAGTGTTCACAAATTGATTGTGATTTTAAAAGAAAAATTAATATGAAAGAAAAAAATGTCTCAAATTATTCTTTTTCCTTTTCATTATTTATTCCTAAAAATAATATATTCTTGAAATTCATGTTTAAGCCTTTGATTTAAAGCTTTAAGAAACATTGAAGTATGTTTTTCTAAATCATTCTATTAATTCATGCTAAAAAAATTCTTATGGGTTTATAAATTGTATAAATAAATTTATTATTTTTATTCTCCCTCCCCAACACCACCGTGTGTTCAATTCTTAAAGCTTTCAACTTTAGCTTACATCAAAGCTATAATATGAAGGAAATAATCATACAACAAAATAGAATGATTTCCCCAACAAAACTGCTAAACCATCATGTTCATCAATCATAACTTATATACATAATTTTCTTATGCTATTACAAAATATCATCCTTTCAACTTCTTATACATAAAAAGATACTAAAACTTTTTTCAGATATATTACATCTAAAAATAAAAATACTAGAAATTGTTTAATTTAATGAGGATGAGAAGCATAAAAAAAATTCACATTAATAAATATCAAACAAAACCTCATAAAATTAATTTATTTTTAATATTTTTGTATACACAATATATGTGATAACAAATAATTTCTAAAATAAAATTTGATTAACTTAGCATCTAATTTTATTTTGGGTGAAATATAATAAAAATTCAATATCAAGAATATATAATTTCTTAAAAAAACAAAACAAAAACCCTAAACTTCCAACATCGAGCTATGAGCTTCTCCCACATCCCACCGCATCCCTCCATTCCAAGAACAGCAGTGCCGCCACATAATGCGCCATTGCTCCGGCCAGCACAAAGACATGAAAAATCTGATGACTATGTCCGGCCATATCAAATTTCCCGGGCCGCCACCTCTCCGGCACCCTGCTCACATAAAACCCCGTTCCAACCAAATAGAAAGCCGCCATTGCCGCCTCCGACGCCATCGTCTCCATCCGCCTCGCCTCCGACCAATTCACCACAGTAATATGCACCGCCGGGACTATTCCGGTGAGCCCCATTGCAGAAAAGAGGAGGGCCCGGAATGCCCGGTAGGAGCCGTGAGTGAATTTGGGGGTGAGCAGGGACATAACTGTGAGAACTGCGAGGAAGGAGATGGAAGAGAGGTAGAAGTAGCGCCAGCGTGGCGCGCAGAGGAAGGCGTAGGAGATGGGAGGGAAGAAGGAGGTGGCGATCATGACGGCGATGCCGGCGTAGTCGAGGCGGCTGAGGATGAGGTTGAGGCGGCTGGAATGGCAGCAGAGGAGGTGGCAGAGAGAGGAGGTTATGAGGCAGAGCATGGATCCAGAGAGGAAGACCAGGAATGGCCAACGAGGGGCCGCATTGATTGATGGCCGGTGATGGGCGGAGAAGATGTCGGGATGATGGTGATCGTGGTTGTTGGTTGGCGCCGCCATCTGCGATTTGGCAGAAGGGAACAAGAAGGTCAGGGTTTGGTCACCAAATAGGAAATCATTATTTTTTTACATGAATTCACATATGACTGAATTTTTATATATTTATATTTCCATTATTTATAATTTATGTTTCCATTATTTATAATTTATGTTTATTTATGTAATATTTTAATTTTTGAATAAAAATGAAATGTATGTTTTTGTATAAGATAAAATGAAATTAAAAAATAGTCATTTTATTATAGATAAATTAATATTAATGATCACTTTTAGTATTTATATATTATAGAATTATGTTACTAAATATAAAGCTTTAGTTTTTAGATTGATAAATAAATATAAAATTAATAAAGTTGTTGCAAATTCCTCTAATTTTTATTTATCTACCACATACTATTAAGAAAATATGTCCTAAGTACATAAGATTAATGATTTTATGTTAAATTAATCATTTTTTGTTTTTTATTTTAAATCTAATATGATTATTTAAATAATTTACTTATTAATATTTTGTAAGTAAAAATGCATTTAAAATATAATTCTAACTTCTCTTATTATTTTTACTATGAATAAAATTAAAGTAAATTTAATTATCGTAATTTTGATTGTATCATCAACCTTAAAAAAAACGTTTAAATATTTTTTATGCAATTAAATATAAATAATAATACAGTTAGAAATTAAAATTTTGAAATTAATATTTTTGAGGTTCATAATGTAAAATCAGTTCATTATTTGTGAGAAATATAACTAAACATTAAGCGAAATCATAAATTGGAATGTTAAATATCAAAAGTGAAGTTATCATGTTTTTCAACTTTATAAATTATTAATCTATATATACATGGATTTTAACTGCATTACAACACACCCACGTTTGCATGTATATAATCAATTTTTTAAGTTTTCTCAAAAAAATTCTTTTGTAATCTCGAATATGAAATACAAATGATATGAAAAATAATTATTAAAAATAAATATTAAAAATAAAATAAATAATTTTTTTTATCGATATTTTAGATCCTCTAATTTGAAATACAAATGATACAAAATATAGCTATGAAAAAAATAAAATGAAACATAATAAACTAAATTTAACTTAATATAATTTTAAAATACATAAATACTTAAAATTTTGACATATTAAACAATACATAGTAAATCAAAAATATCAAAATTTATAGAAATCAAGAGCATAGAATTAAAGTGCTTCAATTTATCAATAGAAGTATCATTATTGCATATTTCTTGCTAATAATCTATAGTGTGACCATGAAGTTGACTCGAGGGAGGAGAATTTTGATCATCATAACTACAAATAATATCCCACATCTAATGAGGTGTTATGATTGTTTCTACCAAAAAACTCAAAAAGAATAAACTCTGGGGTTTTTATATGATTGAAATAACAGTTATTAGTGGTAGGTATGAGCTAGAATGCATCAAATTTGAAGATTATATTATATAACACAGAAAATTTGGATATTGATAATATCCCTAGTAATAGGATAACCCTCCATGGGAAGCAAGGGTATTACAAGCTACAAGCTTCAAGTGGAACAACACTAAATGATTGAAATAACAGTTATTAGTGGTAGGTGTAAGCTAGAATGCATCAAATTTGAAAATTATATTATATAACACATAAAATTTGGATATTGATAATATCCCTAGTAATAGGATAATCCTCCATGGGATGCAAGGGTATTACAAGCTGCAAGCTTCAAGTGGAACAACACCAAATGAGAGAGTAGTATAGACAACTATAGCATCCTCTTTTTAGAGGTGGAAATGGCATGCCCTAAAGAAAGAAGCAGATCAACATTAAAAAGTTAGACAATCGCTAGAGATGCGTTAGGTTTTCTTCACTTATGGAGGAGACAACACATCCTAAATGCAAAAGTTAATTGACAGAGAAATGTTATGAAGGGTATTGAATCAAGATAGTCAATTAGTTCTCTCCTCAATAGGGTAATAAGAGACCTTAAATTAATTTGTAAAGAAGATGGATTGAACGACTCAAGGTTTACATGTGATGGAGTCAATCTTGAGTAATAGAAACAGTAGGGCTATTCCTCTTGAAATAAAGAAGAACTAAGCAACACAAAGTTATTGCAACAATGAAGATTTGGTCCCTTTTTAAAGAAAAGAGGATTGAATGACACAAAATTATTTGGCTATGAAGATGATCAAGTTAGTGCCTCTCCAATGAGAATGGATGATTAGACAAATGAAAGTTGATAGGCAAAAAATAATTAATGAGATAGTCCATCTCTTAAAAAAAGAGTATGGATATTTCAAAGTCATCATTAATGAGGTAGTTGGAGTAGTTTCTATTGTAAAAGTTAGCTAATGATATGAAATAATTGGAAATAGTTTTTCTCATGTAAAGAGTGGGAGGATTAGAAAAAAGATTCTATAGATGGAGAAAGGCATAAACAATCCTTCTCATTGAATGGGATGGCTTAGAAGGCTAATATTTATGGATGATTAGAAGTAGTGAAACATAGCTACTCTCTTAAAATGACTCGGAATGGATGATCGAAATTGGCAGTCTATTTTTGCAGTTAAGTTGATCCTCTTTGAGCTAGTTGAATGAATGATCAAGCATTAACAAAGAAGGGAATTTGAGATCATTAAAATGACCAATAAGAATGGCTAATCAAGTTTTGCACTTTAACTGAGGCGAGTACACTAAATGGCATGAAGCAAAATAGTGTAGGAGATACTATAAACTTTAGGAAACTTTATTGGAGTTAATCAATATGTTTGCTCATGCATAGAAGGAGAAGTGGCTCTTAGTTGATGATGTAGGGAGAAGCCAAGAAATTAAAGAGTGACTTGATCCTTATGAGTTGGAAAATGCTTTAGAATTTTTTTGTGATTCTAAAATTTAAAGTAATAAAAAAGAGGTGAATATTTTTTATTTATAGATTTTGAAGAAAGATGTGTGATATTTATCCAGTTTTATAGAAGAATATTTCATATAATATATATATATATATATATATATATATATAGCTATTAACAACTAATCAAGTTTAGGATCATGCCCTATATGATCATAATTATAAGTTAACTCAATCAATCCAGTTGGCTTAGGATTTTGCTAGAATAATGGTGGTGTGGCAATGAACTCCGCCAATAAAGCCAATGATTAGCAAATAGAATATGATATTTGGAACCTCTCAAAACCACAAATCCAATAGAGTTAACAAGGTATGATTATAGTTTCCAACTGTTTCATTGGCTATAAAAATTTAGGAAGGATTTAAAGATCATATTAAAGACTAATAAAGTTTTTACATTCAAAAAAAGTTATTTTTTTTATCTCAAATTTTATCTCTTATGAGCTATTTTGAACATTAGATGGTTTTTGAATTAAGCTAATAAAGATCGTAAAATTATAACAATTTCGAACATAATGAGACATTTGGCAAAATAATTATGATTTGAAATGTTTGAATACCATCATTCTCTTGCAAATGAAGTGACCAGAGTTGTTTAGCGGTTTGCTTAAGCTTGAGCTTGTTTGCCAAATGCCTATTTGAGTTCAGGCTCAAGCTTGTTCAAGTAATTGTTTTAGTGTTTAAGCACGATCTGCTTAAAGTTATAGTTTGTTTAGCATGACTCTTTGTCTAATCAAAAGAGTCTTATCCATCTATTAATGAGCAACACTTTTGAACTGCACTTTAACTAAATGAATAAGCCTAATCATTTTTAATAAGCAACCTATTACTATTGACAATAAGATCAAATTGCATGAACTACTGAAAACATGTGGTTTAATAAATAAATATCTTATGTTTATGGACAAAAATAATTTGAAATAATAAAAAAATTAATTCACACCATCACATATCAAATAATTTTATAATCCAGTGTTAAATGAGCATATTATCAAGCTTCTATGTAAGCCATTTTAGGAGCTTTAGATAAGATTATTCATGATCATAAATGAATCAATTATCAAGCTGTTTAAATCTATTTGATTAGTTAATTAAACAACCATGAAAGAATTCTGCTTGAATTAAGCTTTTTCACGGCCATTAAATAATATTAATCATGATCATAAATGATTTAAAAAATTAGATTTTTAAAAATTTTCATTTACTTAATTAAAAAAATAATCAAATTCAGGCACAAGGTGCTTGTCAAACATATTGATTTATTTGATAGCCTAATTTCCAATTTGATTAATTGGCTAGCTAAAAAACTGTACTGGTTAAAAACTGATAAAACATCCTTAAAATTAAGCGATGTTGATTTTATTATTACTGTAATATACTTATTTATTATATTTATCATCAAAAGCTTATTAGCTAGTCTATCACACTATTCTTAATAGAGGTGTGCATTAAATGCTTTAAACCAATTGGTTAATTTGTTTGGTTTATGAAATCATGGTTTGATTTTTTATTACAATTTAATGGTTATTTGATTTGAATATATCGGCTTGGTTTGA
Organism: Phalaenopsis aphrodite; assembly: GCA_003013225.1. Lineage (NCBI taxonomy): Eukaryota > Viridiplantae > Streptophyta > Magnoliopsida > Asparagales > Orchidaceae > Phalaenopsis > Phalaenopsis aphrodite. The sequence goes on from NEWO01000302.1 coordinate 336,866, forward strand.
CCCCAAAAAAAAAAAAGTTAAACCCAAAAATTAAATTATATTATGGTTAAATTAAATTCATCAACCAATTGGTTTAACAAATATGTCAATCAGTCATTATGGATTAAATGAACACACAAAACTTATTTAGATTTTCAAATATCAAATCAAAATTGAACCAAATAAGTATATTTTCTTTTGATTTGATTTTGGTACAATATAACTTATTTGGTCATATCATTTTTTTCTGTTTGATTTTTCAACCTGTTCGGTACCGTTTGCAAAACCGTAATTCGTATATACTTAGATGTCTAACGTCTAAATTTTTATACATACATGCAAAAAAAACTAAGTGTTAGGTATTTAAATACTTATAAATTGTATGGGTTTGTATGTAATTTTTTCATATATATAAGAGAAAGTGAGCTAGAATCATAGGGATGGTCAGGAAATTAAGCACGTACGCTGAAGAGCGTTCCTTGATTTAAGGACACATTTTCTACTGCCTTTGAGGAGAAAGACCTGCAAATAAGTAAAATTGATGCATGATCAAGAAAACAGAAGCAGAACTTCATGAAATAAAAAACAATAATTTAAACAAAATTTTTAAGAGCAATTAATAATATATGATTTGCAGCTTATGATATCGATCAAGGAATTAACCTGAATTCTAGACATATCGATGGTGGGAAAAAAAGTAAAATTTGCTGAAAATTAAAACTTTGATCAAATGTTTACTTCATAAAGATTAAATGAAATTCAGAGAATTTAGCCATAAAAATCAATTTAAAGCACATAAAAATTGGAAACTATATATGATCAATAAAGATGCTGATCAACTCACCCATGGAGATGGCCTATGAGATCTGCCACTTGAGGCATATCACTCAAATGCATCAGAGTTAGTCCCAAGAACAACAAAAATCCAATCAGATGCCTACAAGATTACCAAAAAAAAAAAAAAAAATTCAAAATAATAAAAAATCTTACATGCACAGAGTGAGAGAGAGGGAGAGGTAGAGAACCTACGTCCAAACATTGAGGGTTTCGTTATGCCATGAGAAGAGGCTGAGGAAGGCTTGGGAGATTGGCCACTCGGACCTATAATACTTTCTTATGAACTCATTCTCCTTCATGTAATCCGGCAAATCCTCATAATTCACAAGCTTGAACTCTCCAATCCCACCATCCTTTTTCTTTTTACTCTGTTTCATCCTGCCTTTCTTCCCTTTCCTTCCTTTCTTCTTGTATGTATCAGCAGTCTCTTGGAGTTTCTCTTCCATGCCCATGGCTTCCTCTAATTCAACTCCTCTCTCTTCCACCATCGGCCTCAATATGCTGAATTCCTTCTTCTCCTACTTGTCTCTTTAGCTATGCCTGCTTCCTTGTTTAATTAACTATGCGCATTATGATGTGTTTAGCGTCTTATGTAAACCTGTAATTAACTGTTAGCTATTAGTAAGTTGTTGATGGTAGGTCATTTAGCACAACTACTTGGTTTCTGGTTCATCTGCCTCATTAATAATGCCCTCTCTTTCTCTTTCTCTGTGTGTCAGGTTTTTCTTGGTTGGAAAGTTTGGTTTGTGGTGTAAAAGCCAAAATGGATTATGCTGATTCTCTCTATGTTTAGCGTATAATTGAATAAATAATTGGGCTGTGAAAATGAAGGTTGGGTTACGGTTGGCGTGGAGGCGAAGAGTTTTAAATGAGTGAAGGAGAAGTAACTTCTTCATGACGAATTGGGGAGCGTTGCCTAATAAATACGGCAGCTGTAAATAGGGCTTTTTTGTATTAAAAAAAACAAAGGGGAGTTATTATAGCCTATCATATGGGCGCAGTGGGTCCCACTGTATTTCAAAAAGGTCGTAGTGGGTCCCACTGTGAGGCCGCTATGTCCCATTAGATTTTTTTATTTTATTTTTTTTTTTTGTGATGATGTTATGCTAATTTAAACACAAATTTAATGTGCTCAAAGTTAATAGGCTCCCAACCAACAACTACACAGCCTGTCAATTTTAAGGAGAGTGGAGGGCGGGTGGGATGGATTTAAGGTTTAGATGTTTTAAAGATTTTGTGTAGAAAGATGGAGTCGGAGGGCAACTCAAGTCACTTTATTTTTGTTGTCATTCTCCTAATATATATTAAAAAATATATGGGAAATTTACATACATACCAAACACTTCTTATATATACATATCTAACACTTAAACTTTCATATTGGCATTGATAATGCTTTGGTATGAGGCATATGATTGAAAAGGAATATTTAATTTTTTAAAAGCAGACCATAGAGATATTTTTGAGATGATACTAAGGGTTTGAGTGCAAGGCATGTAAATATTAAAGTTTAGGTGTTAGATTTGTAAACACATAGAAGTTGTGTAGTATGTATATAAATGCCACAAATAAATGAATATTATACAAATACACATTCTTACTATCATTGAGATTAAGGGTCTGTTTGGCGCATCTGCGGATTATTTATAATCTGCTGATAAACAAATTATTATGATAATCTGATAATCTGCAGATCATCAGAATAATCTGGTTTGTTGTTTGGGGCAGTTTATTCAGACTAGCTTATTAGTGGTTAAATGACATTTCTGTCATTGTCTCATAAAACTGTTTGGGGCAGCTTATTCAGAATAGCTTATTGATAGGAAAGAAACATATAGTGCAGAAACATACGATAATCACAGATCAGTTCTAAAAGATATCATACACTTCTCACACCCTAATGAATGCCAGGAGAACTAAAAAAAGTACAAATACAAGTACGACAACAAGGAGAAATATTAAAATATTTAACTTCAGACTCTGGCTACATCGGTCCTCATCTGCACTGTCAGATGGAGGAAACATCAGATTCACATGACTGCTGGCACGACTACTGTCAGTGTAATATGAGGGACTATCAGCCCACCGGAAGAAACTGCAACGAGCTGAAACACCTCTGGCACAACCATAGAACTGTCTCTCAAAGCTAAGCTTCTTACATGACATTAGCAACGGAGACGATAGTCCACAATAATACAAAATCTCTCTGTCTGTATCTGATATCTTGGATGTCATGTTTGTATAATTGCGAAAATAACAAAAGAATCAATGTCGGTTTAAGGTATTTTAAAAGTAACCAAAATTAAATATATATATGAATATAAACTTATAACCTTATTAAAGGAAAACTTGGTAGATCAACAACCACAAATAACATCTGTGATAGACTCCCTTAAAGCAATCATATCAGTCAAACATTCACCTTCCTGATCTCCAAATTCATTAGATTCTATATCATCCTCAGGTAATGAATGCCCCCCCACAAGTCCTGTAGGTTGCTCGAAGACATTCAGTTCATCATTGTCAGCCATAATAAAGTCTGTATCTGATCGTGACGAATGTCTTCGGATGAAGTTATGTAGTGTCATTTTTGCAACCACAATATGCACCTACTTTTGGAAAGGATACGACGGCATATCACGTAAGATGACCCACTTCTTCTTCCAAACTCCAAATGTTCTTTCAATTACCCCGCGTAAAGATGAGTGACGTTTATTAAACATTTCCTTTCTGCCACGTACTGTGTCGTTACCTCGCTCGAAATCAGGAATATGATATCTTGTGTCAGGGTATCCTGCATTGACCAGATAATATTTTCCTGGTACGAAAAATAATGTTATTAAAAAACATTACATGCTAACATATACAAATTGAAAAACAAAACTAACCTGATGGGGGGTGAGGGAAACACTCCGATCAATTCCTAGTAGCAAAGGAGAAAATTTGATTGTCATGTGCACTCCCTTCCCAGCCTGCCACAACAAAAGTAAAACACATGTTGAAGTCGCATACAGCCATGACATTTTGCGTTGTTAAACCACTCCGATCGATGTATGCTACCTTCTCGTAGTTGGGTATTCAAGCATCAACGTGTGTGTCGTCAATTGCATCAATACAGTTCTGTTTAATTGGTCGTTAGAGACTAATAATATTATTAAATATAGAATGTAATAAATTAAAAACACTGATACTTACCTTGAAATGTGGCACGTATCGTGGGTCGTTGGCAATATGTTCTGGAGTGGTAGCAAATGATAGATCCTCCGATTTAATTATTTGAGCTGCTAAGCTAACAAGTGTTTGTATCCTATTTGAAAAGTAACGACTAATTATTTCGGATGAATGTTGAAATCTTTTCATAGCTCCTCAAATTGACTCATTCTGAGACAAAATGTACAGTGTTATAGCCAACACCTCCCTACACCTAGTTCTAGAAGAACCCTGGAGGCCGTGATTTACACATAACTCGTGCAGAAGATCCATAAAAATAGGTGTTGTCATTCTGAAAATATTTCTGAATCTTATTGGATGGCCAGAAAGCATTTCACCAACCCATCTATCTCCAACAAAGGTGGATGTCATGCAGGGAATGCGAGTAGTCCTATGCCGGTAATAATTCAATAACAATATCACAACGGTTGTAGCAAATGTCATTCTCTTACGACGTTCACGTTGCGGATCCATCCTAAATGATTTAAAATATAAACATTAATAGTTCACTATCCAAAAATTTAAAATGTTAACATAATTAGATAAAAGAGTCCCAAACACGAGAAGGTACCATGCTTAAAAGTCTCAAACATATTAAAAATAAAATGACATTAGTCAAAGTTCAAATAGTGCAAATACATATACAGTCCATAAAGAAATATCATTCATCTACCAAAACCCTCAAATATTCAAAACGCATTTCTGGCTCTAGTGCCATGAATATTTTCATTCTAGTTGAATTCTCAAATTTTTTTACACAATGTGCGTGAAATCGCCTATCTGCCACAACTTCAGGAATATTACGCAAAAGTCTCAGACAGTCTAATATGCTTGCATCAGATATAGGTGGAGCTGCAAAAACTTCAATCAAACGATCGAAGGAGATGTTCAACAAACGTTCTTTCTCTTTATTTTTCTTAGTAACCCTGGCCCTCTTTGCTCTGCTAGAGTCACCTGTATCACTCTGATTGATGTTAGATACTTCTTCATCAGGTGTTAATGGCTCAGGAGTGAACTCATCTGGTATCCCTTCAAAAATACTTTGACATGGGTTGAAAGTAAATTTTCTTCTTGTGATAACCCATTTAAATATATGTCCAGTTTTTCTTCAAATTTCGGCTCAATCTCGCACTGCTTATACTTTTTCGCTATTAGTACCGCCCGTGATAGAACATTTTAGAGCGAATAGTTAGGCAATTATAATTAGGAAGTAATTTGAAATTAAAATCGAACAAATCACGGAGTATAAATAAAATACCTCTAATTTTTTAGTCCACCATTCAGCGGGAGCATCAATTGTCATTTTAATCGGATCCCAACCCAAACCTGTGTTACAACTCCTTCGATATTTTCCATTCCTTCTTTAATTGATCCCATTTGTATTTAAATTTCAGTTTATCATAATCTCTGCCAATCAATTCTTTGAATCTCTTTTCAATGTTTCGCCACCATTCCTTATTAAAAAACATTGTTGGCATGTTCTCAAGTTCTATTTCTTTTATACAAAGATCGCATAAAATATTTGTTACTTCCTTATCCCACATTGCAGAGGTCCCCCTTCAACTAATTTAGACATGATGACGCTATAGAGAACAAATAAGAATTAAAAAGAGATTATATTTGAAGTAATAATATGTCCAACACATAAACATCTCAAGCCCACAACAACATCAACCCAACAAGAACACCACTCTTCAAACATAAACATTTGCCACCAATACAAACAAGAGCATAACAACTTGATCAATAACAAAAATAGAAATATATGAAGAAATAAATGATTTATGTGGTTCGATCATTGACCTACATCCACAGTAAGGTTTCAAAAATATTTTATTATGCAATTCCAAAAGTTTACAAGGCCAACTCTAAATACATTGATGTCATTTTCTTACCCCTTGAACCGAGATTACTAAAGAAATACCAAAGCATTAATGGAACTAGCAGCCCAACAAGAACACCACTCTCCAAACATAAACATTTGCCACCAACACAAACAAGAGCATAACAACTTGATCAATAACATAAAAAGAAATATATGAAGAAACAAATGATTTATGTGGTTCGGTCATTGACATACACCCACAATAAGACTTCGAAAATATTTTATTATGCAATTCCAAAAGGTTATAAAGCCAACTCTAAATACATTGATGTCATTTCTTTGCCCCTTGAACCGAGATTACCAAAGAAATACCAAAGCCAACTGTAAATACACAATAACTGAAAGCAATGCTGGAATTCGGAATGTATTGCATTAATGGAGCTAGCAGCCGAAATGTACTGATTCTAACAATTTAACGAATAAACTCCAAGAGGAATCTTACTCGTGGTCTTCTTACATTGGAAATAGTTTACTTAAAGCTACTGATACTAGCTGCAATTTCTACAAAACTCCACACAATTCTCAAATTAGTCAGGCAACTACAAGTAGTTGGAATTGTATACAGGAATGAAGATTCTTGCTTAATATGAATGAACCAAGCCATATGGATTGCATGTAGTACGATATTAAATGAAAGAAGCTTATCAAGCGCGCAGAAATTATGAAGAAACTCCAAAAGGCAAGAGTGCTGCAGCCACCACAGTCCCTTATCAGTTCAACCAAGAATTCCAGAAAATACCAAAGCCCAATTTCCTAATTCTAAATTTCAAAACAGCTCAAACCGAAATGTATTGCAATGACCCGGAGTGCAACATCAATAATCCTACACGCATCAGCCGAAATGCAATGAACTGAAATGTATTGCAATGACATGTATTGAAATGTATTACAATGAAGTCATTCCCCCAACTGTAAAAAATAAACACATTTCCCCAACTGTAAAGATTAAAGCCATGATTTGATGGAACTAGCAACCAAGAATTCCAGAAAATTAGCCACATCAAAATAGCTAATTGCAATGAAACAGGGAGAACCAAGCTTAATTTTCTATTTCCAGAGCAGTGCGTCATCTAAATGCACTGTAAATATGTGATCCATTTTCAGAGCAAGATCTTAAAATCCCTAAATTTAAGAGCTAAAAATCCCAAAAAAGCAAAACGTAAGGGCATAAAAACCAGAGAAGATCTATGGAGAATATTTCTAGAGCACATAGAAGAACCTAAAAAGCTTTGTAGTTGTCTTCTAGGCCTAAAAGGAAACCAAAGGAACACCAAAAAAAACATTCGAGCCGCATAAACGAACTAGAGAAGATCAAAGGAGTGTCATTTCTATAGTTTACGCAAGATCTCACCAGAAGTTTACGCACGAGAAGATCAGTAATGGAGATCGCGGGGAAGAGCGCGAGAGAGAATCCACAGGGGCACAGGAGGAAAATAAGCCCTTGCCAACGCCGAACGGAACTCCTCCCCTGCATTCGATGGATAGAAGTAATATCGAATATGCAATTACCAAAGAAATACCAAAGCATTAATGGAACTAGCAGCCCAACAAGAACACCACTCTTCAAACATAAACATTTGCCACCAACACAAACAAGAGCATAACAACTTGATCAATAACATAAAAAGAAATATATGAAGAAACAAATGATTTATGTGGTTCGATCATTGACCTACACCCACAGTAAGGCTTCGAAAATATTTTATTATGCAATTCCAAAAGGTTACAAGGCCAATTCTAAATACATTGATGTCATTTCCTTGCCCCTTGAACTGAGATTACCAAAGAAATACCAAAGCCAACTCTAAATACACCATAACCGAAAGCAATGCTGGCATTCGGAATGTATTGCATTAATGAAACTAGCAGTCGAAATGTACTAATTCTAACAATTCAACAAATAAACTCCAAGAGGAATCTTACTTGTGGCCTTCTTACATTGGAAATAGTTACTTAAAGCTACTGATACTAGCAGCAATTTCTATAAAACTCCACACAATTCTCAAATTAGTCAGGCAAATGCAAGTAGCTAGAACTGTATACAAGAATGAAGATTCTTGCTTGATATGAATGAACCAAGCCATATGAATTGCATGTAGTATAATATTAAATGAAAGAGGCTTATCAGGCGCGCAAAAATTATGAAGAAACTCCAAAATGCAAAAGTGTTGCAGCCACCACAGTCTCTTATCAGTTCAACCAAGAATTCCAGAAAATACCAAAGCCCAATTTCCTAATTCTAAATTTCAGAACAGCTCAAACCGAAATGTATTGCAATGACCCGGAGTGCAACATCAATAATCCTACACACATCAGCCGAAATGCAATGAACTGAAATGTATTGCAATGACATGTATTGAAATGTATTCCAATGAAGTTATTCCCCCAACTGTAAAGAATAAACTCATTTCCCCAATTGTAAAGATAAAAGCCATGATTTGATGGAACTAACAACCAAGAATTTCAGAAAATTAGCCACATCAAAATAGCTAATTGCAATGAAACAGGGAGAACCAAGCTTAATTTCCTATTTCCAGAGCAGTGTGTCATCTAAATGCACTGTAAATATGTGATCCATTTTCAGAACAAGATCTAAAAATCCCTAAATGTAACAGCTAAAAATCCCAAAAAAGCAAAACGTAAGGGCATAAAAACCAGAGAAGATCTATGGAGAACATTTCTAGAGCATGTAGAAGAACCTAAAAAGCTTTGTAGTTGCCTTCTAGGCCTAAAAAGAAACCAAAGGAACACCAAAAAAAAACATTCGAGCCGCATAAATGAATCAGAGAAGATCAAAGGAGTGTCATTTCTATAGTTTATGCAAGATCTCACCAAAAGTTCACGCACGAGAAGATCAGTAATTGAGATCGCGGGGAAGAGCGCGAGAGAGAATCCACAAGGGCACAGGAGGAAAATAAGCCCTAGCCAACGTCGAACAGAACCCCTCCCCCGCGTTCGATGGATAGAAGTAATATCGGATACGCGATTAACGCCGATATAAAAACGCAGCAATAAACGTTGAAACAAACTCTGCGGCGGCGTTTTCAAGATTATCTAATACTAACTTTATGCACTTGGTGTGATTTCTCCCACCTTTGAGGTTTGTTTTTTTTTTTTTTTGGAAGTTTTACATACATATCAATGTATTTACATATCTAACACCTAAACTTCAATTTTTACATAAACACCATAAAAATAAAAAAGGTGTATTTTACTTTTTTTAAATTAAAATACTGATTTTTTTTATGTGATAAGTGAGATTTGAGTATTATAAATGTAAAAGTTAAATTTTAGTTGGTATATATTAAAATACATAAGCATTGTGTGGTATGTATGCAAATTCCCCCTATTTTTACTGATTTGTGTTTTTTGGTGTTGTTTTTTAAAAATTTATTTGGCCATATCAAAAGCATACATACATGTTCTCCGTCCAAGATTAGCTTGCTCCCGCAGATCCAAGCTCTGCTCTCGCCCCTTCTGCATTTAAGCTACTTCTCTCTTCCCGTACTAGGGATTCTCAGCTGTCAACACTTCGTTTAGATTAATATTGTTTTATATACAATGTCTACTGTACCCCTGACTTATTTACATGTCATGGGCTATGCTTATAAATAAGTCATAGTTTCTCAATATGTAACCTAGAGGAATGAATTAATAAAAATCCACTTATCTTTTGTTTACTGTTTCTCTGCTGCCTTCATTTTGTTCCTTTCGTCCTCATTTTTTCAATTGGTATCATAGTAGAATCACCTTTCACAAGGATGGACTCTCCTAGTTCCATCGCCACACAAGAACAACAGTTCACAACCACCTTTAGCAAAATCAAAGAAGTTAACATCCCACGCTCCCCCAAATTCCTGATGTATCAATATCAAGAATGGGATTACTACTTCCCTGACTCAAGACAATTACCTTGTATGGAAGATACAAGTCTCTAAACTTCTTACTGCTAGCGGATATAACCCTTTCCTTGATAGCAAAATCACCCAATTCACAGAAAATGAAAACAATACTCAACAAGAAAAACTTCATTAACATACTTGGCACCTGATAGATAAGAATCTTGTTGTAGCAATTCTGTATACAATTTCACCCTCAATTCTTCCCTACCTCCTTTAGCTCAACACTACTGCCAAAATATGGGGCACTCTAATCCATGAACCGATCAAGAGTCATTCAACTAAAGAATGAACTGCATAATGTCACGAGGTCAATCACTACTATGTCATAGCATTTCACGGTTATCAAAAACATTGTGGACAACATAGCCGCAGGCTCCACAGTGGAACAAGAAAACATTATACTTTATACCCACAACAGGCTACCACCCAAGCTATCAAGGTTTTAAAACAGCTCTCCATACCTCCCTCTATCCAACAAGCTGGAAGACTTCTACTCTCTTCTTCACAGCGAAGAGTGAAACATTGCCAACGAAACTGCCAAGAACACACAACACACGACATTACTCTTGTACAGAAACAAAGGGGGGTCTCAAACCTCAAGAAGCTCAAGCATGAACGTCTCCAACACAAAGAACATTACCAAAAACAACAAACCAAATCTAGATCTCCTGTTATTTATCAAATCTACTAAAAAAACATAGGGCAAATTTACAGTATAAACCACCATTCACTGCTTTCATCACAGCTCTCCACACTCAAATGCACCAACAAGAATGGGTGCATGTGCTGCAGTGCATCTTACCCTCACCTTACAAATCTGCAACAACCATTTCCGTACCAAGGCGTCGACCAAGTGATCATTGGAAACGGCCAACACGCATGTATCACACATGTTGGTAAGGGCCTTCTACCCACTCCTGAACACAGTAAGTTAACTCTTTCACCTCTTTTTCATGCTCCCAAACTATTAAACAACCTTATTTCAGTACACCAACTCACCAAAGATAACAATTGCCAAATTATTTTTAATGCTAATGAGTTTCGAATTCAGAATCCAAAAAGCAAGAAAATAATTCTAACTATAGTTGTTGATTAAGGATTATATCCCATCACTGTTCTCCATACTGTCAAAGATTCCAACCAGTGGCATCATCGATTAGGCCATCCACACTGCAACTACCTTCAGCTAATGTTATATGTCAAGAATGTTGTCAAAATAAAAGTCATAAGCTTCCCTTCCCTCACAGTAATAGAACTTGTAAACTTTTTGATATGATACATTCTGACATATGGAGACCATTTCCTCATCCTTCCTTGGAAGTTTATAGATATTATGCCGCATTTATTAACTCTTTTTCTCGCTATTATTGATGCATGCCTTTTAAATACAAATCAGAAATTGTCTCACATTTTATTGTTCTTCATAACATGAAAAAAACCATTTTAATAAAACTATAAAATATTTGAGAACAGATTACTGTGGTGAATATATGAAGCGAACTGAAAGAATACCTTATTGTTTAGCTAGCCTTACACTCCTCAACAAACGATATTGCTAAGAGAAAACATCATATAAAAGACCCATCCAATTTTGGATGATGCGCTTCAAGCTGCTAAAAATCTCAGCAATCGTATCCCCTCCACCAATACTCTTCATAAATCTCCTTTCCAACTACTCTACACAAACCACTTGAATATTAATATCTAAAAAGCTTTGGTTGCTTATGCTTTCCTTGGCAACAATATAACACAATATATTCTCTTCAAAGGCACCCTCCTGCATTTTTCTTGGATATAACGTGCAATACAAAGGTTATAGATGCTTCGATACTCTGGCTCAAAAAATAATAATCTCGAGAAATGTTCAGTTCATTGAAAATTTATTTCCCAACAAACAACAACCTAGACCGCTAGCCTCCACCTCACCATGAACAACCCAAACACAACCCTTCTCATCCCCCCTCCCAAAGACATGTACAGAAGTTAACCTCAATCACCACTACAAGTCAACCTACAAAGCATATCAAAGTTGACTACCATTTTATAAGAGATCAAATAAACCTTAAACATATTCAACTAAAGCATCTGTTAAACAAAGATCATATCTTCACCAAGCTTTTGCTGATCAAAAGACACTATATCTCACTTGCAACCTGATGATTCGAAGCTCAAATCATTAGTTTGAAGGGGGTAAAATCATACTTATCTACTCTCCGTCCAATATCGGCTTGCTCCGGCAGATCCAAAATCCGCTCATGCCCCTTATGTGTCTTAAGACCCTACCTTTTTCCCATGCTAGGGATTCTCAGCTTCTCAACATTTCGTTTAGATTCATATTACTTTCTGTACAATGTCTATCATACCCGACTTATTTACAAGTATGTCATGGGCTATGCTTATAAATAAATCACAGTTATCAATATGTAACATGAATTAATAAAATTCCACTTATCTTTGTGCTTCTCTCAGCTTTCTTTATTTTATTCTCTGCCGCCCATTTCTTTGCTGATATAACTTTTTAGTGGCCAGATATGATATTTGATGGTTGTAAAAAATAAGTTATTATCTGGTTTTTCCTAAACTCATAACACTATTAGTAGTTATAAGAAAAAAAAATCACGATATTTGTATAGGTAATTTTATAAATAATTACAGTAACTCCAATACACCCGCTCGGTTCAACTACTTTTGTTTTGTTGTACAGAATAAATTATAGAACACGAGTTTTCTATTTGAAATAGGGCTGTAAAAGCTTGGCTCGCTCGAAATTGCTAATGTTCAAAATCGGCTCCTATTTGAAATAAACTCGTGAACAATATGTTCGTGTTCAGCTCAATTTAAAAATTCTTATTCGTGTTCGGCTCGAAACTGACTTGTTAAAATTAATTGGAATAGAAGACACAACCACATTGCCGCATGAGCTATCATGATTTAAACTTGGATGTAAAAATATATAATATATTATTATTTACGAAATGTATATAATATATTATTATATAAATAATTATAAGATTTTTTTTTATTTTGAGCTATAACGAGCCGAACACGAGTTAACAAAGAACTGTTTGTGTTCACCTTATCAATAATTCGAGCTTAAGAAGATTGTTCTTGTGCGTCACATTAACTTAATGAATGAGTCGAACACGAAGTTGAGTTGTTCGTGAACAACAAACTTTTTTGAAAGCTTAGCCACAAAAAATGCGTTAAATTTGAGCCTTATCTTTTAAGAGTTCAAAACAATCATTTGATATTTTACTTGATCATTTGATATGAAGTTAGAGAATTAACTCATATATGCCTTAATAGTCATCCATCACACAAAAGAAAAAAAAATTAATTGCCACACCCTATAAAATAAAGCATTAAATATATATCACACAATTCTATGTATTTACATATCTAAAACCCATATTTTCATATTTACATAACACAAATCTTGAATATCACATCAAAAACATCACTTATTTTTTAAAAATGAAATACATCTTTTCATGCATGACTTTATAAAACCAAAGCATCATGAAAGTAAATATGAATGTTTAAGTGTTGGATATGTAAATATGTAAGAACTGTCTAGTATGTATGTAAATTTTCCAAAATAAAATCTTATCACAAAAGAGCATGAGAGCCACAAATTGAGTAAGACACTTAATCTCAGCTAAACCAACTCATACCATTTGAGAAAATGTGGCTCCAAAATAAAGCTAATTTTATAATGATAGAGCATAAAACAGTGCAAATACTGGAGTCGTCACAGCGTGGGCAAAAGATCAAAATTGAGTCTGACATCACCGTAATTACATCATCTTCAAACCAAAAACTAGTAAAAAATAAAAAAATAAATAAACAAATCATTTAAAATTTCTATACAAAATTCTTCCCTATCCCTTAATATTATGAAATAGTAGACAAGCAATAGATATAGGAGAGCAGACATTCCGTAAAGTTTAATGAACAGTGAAAAACGGAGAAAAACTCCTCTCAAAATACTGATACTATTGGATATATTTTCCAACTAAAAATTAATTACAATGAGCCAAATGTATTTTAAGTATTACATGAACACAATTTAAGGATGCAAAGCGTTTACTGAAAAGAACAAGTATTACAGTAGCCTTCATGAAATGGCTAATATATTATAAGGAATAGAAAAAACAAGAGATTATGCTGTTAACAAATTGATGACCAGACATGAGGAAGCCACATCCCTTGTTTTCAGGACAACACGGAAAAAAGTTGAGATGTATGACTTTGATGACCAGACTGAATAAAGATACTTGGAGCTAAAAAACTATATACAGAAAGAGTATAGAGAGAGATTTATTTGAAGTAAAGTGGAGAAATTAGTCTTTCAGTATACTTAGCTTTTGCAGGGCTGACAGTATTTCAGCGGAACTAAAGCCTTGCTCCGTTTCGGCAATATTTTGGCTGTTGAATGCAACGACATCCTGGAGTGCGTAGTTTCTGATTGAGACTGGAGGTTTTGGTGCATTACAGACTCCCTTCAGTATCACAGTTTTGTGGATTCCTCCCAGCAATCCTTCATAATCAGTGTCACCACTTTCACCAACAAATACCACAAGGTTAGACAAGTCTGTGGCCCATCTCACATGCAAGTACCTGGAGAGATCTCGATTAGGCTTTAAGAGCATCTAAGATGGAAATAAATTTTAATTTTTAAGTTTGATTGCAAAACAAAAAGAAAAACAAATTGAACTCAGTTGAGAGGTACCAAAGAATGCATATTCACAAGATCCTCAAGTTCGGATCTATCAGCATTTTGAAGAAATATAAAATAAAATGTATTTTCTGAAATAAAGTTCAAATTCAATTTCAAAAAATCAGGTTGTTGATGTTAAATGGCTGTAAAAAACAATTAATGTTATTAATTAAGCTAAATTATACTTAATTAATATTAAATGAAATTTTAAAAGCTTATGTATGACTTAACACCGATTTAGGTTTTTCTTTTGCAACTGCCCCAGCTTTGTCTCTGGCTCCTCATAAAAACTGTTATAATGAGCTTTCTTTATTTTCTACATTCGAACCGCAAAACAAAGCCCCCCCACTCCCATTCGCACATCTTTGGTTCTCACTTTCCATTCATTCCCATCCTCCTTGCTTCGAAAACCACTCATTCACGCAAACACCACAGAACCAAAACCAACTTTCACTAAGTTTGTCTCCATGTTCGAGCGATGCGGCCACAAAAAGGGCTAGTGTGAAAGCAACGATGAGATCGCAGCATACAAAAATCTCTAAAACTTCACCCTCTCTCTTGTTTTCGTACACATTAGTCTCCCATCCATTTCATCCCTTCCACCTACTTCTAGCGTGAATCTCCCCCATCTATGGCTCCCAGAACCGAAACCGAGCCCCTCTAATGCACAATCCTTGGATTTCCTTCGCCTCCCTTGTCTTCTTGTTCACAGATCAAAGTTCACAAAACGCTCATCCTTCATTTCCCTACCGCGACACAACAATTGAAGGTGTCTCCGTCTCCCGACTTTGTTGCTCGATCCAACCTCACAAGAGCCACAACCTACATGTCTCTCACCGCACGTCACCCTCATCTCCCTGCCTCGACATAAGCCTTCCAATCCCTCTTACTTGAGCCACTTCCCTCATGTCGAAAGCATTCATTGAAGCTCATTTCCTTGCATCTGTCCCGCACACAAAATCAAACGACCACACTTTTTGTCCCTCTACTTAATAGTGCACGACAAGATTGCGCCATACAAAAACTCCTGAAACTCCAACTTTCGCCTACCGCTCCAACCCGATTAGAATTTCTCACCGTTCTTCCCTAACGTGCACAAAAGTCGTCGAATACATTTATCCAACAAATAAAATTGCACGCCCCTCTCCTTATCGCCGTCGGCAACCTTCGTAGGTCTTGAGCCTCCTACCGACAAGCCTCCCTCCAGCTAGCCTCCTACGCAAGCAAGGTTCACGCGATGCCCTAGCCTCCCTCGCGTTGGCCTCACCTCTCGTGCCATCTCGCAGCCAAACAACCGCTGGTCAAGCATTGTTGGCATCACCCCAGCCAGCATCAGCTTCTTCTCGAGATGGCTCGTCGACATCCCGAGCTCCGTCTTCCTCTCACCGGCCGACGCTCTTGCTAGTGCAGGCTCAGCTGCCTCTCCCTTTCTCGGGCAGCAGTCCGACGCTAACGCCTCCTATTGTCGGCTTCTCACCAACGACGATCCCGCCACCGACGAATTCACTGCTTCTCCCTCGTCGAAGCACACTGCCAGCGGGTCGGCGACTGCTCTAAGGCGTATAGCCCTAAGCAACCTTTTTCAAAAAGGTACGTGTCGAACATACTCTTACATGTTCAAATCGTTTATCAAAGATGCTAGCATACCTCCTGCTCTCACTTGTTCCTTCCTCATTTTGCATATGTTTTGTGAGGCATGTGGTGCATGACTTGAACGCCGATTGCTCGGATAAGCAAAGAAAACGCGACTGCAATCATTGCAAAGGTATATCGATTTCAAACTCTTGCATTTCCTTTTCTAGCCATCCCTAGGAATAAATTTTGTTATGTTGATATAGGTTTGGTCACCCACACGAGACAGATCTGACCGGATAGCCAATATCATCTGACTCAATCGATTGTCCGTTATCAAACGATTCGATTGGTCGAACGATACCGGTCGACTCGGTCATATTCCATTTGATTTGTTAGCTTTGTGATGTCGTTGTGGGCTTGATAGCCCTCGCTAGGCAAGTTGGCCAACCGACATAAATCGGCACTGCCATATGCCTATTGATTGGCCAATTATGTTTTAGAGAAAGCCTAGGTTAGGAATTATATTCGTGACCAAATCCCTAGCGAATTCCGAGCATTTTCCTTACAACCCTTAGAACTAAGCTTAAGCGGGTCGAAATCTATATTTCCCGCTTCTTTGGTGATTTCCAATCCCCTTTGGAGGGGTTGGAATATTTGGTTGTGCGAATGTAAGAAAAGCTCTGTAGCTACCTTATTTTACAAGATTATGGGGAGTCGTAGAATGGAAAACTTTGTAGCTAGTTCATTCTATGACATGGTGGAGAATTGCTCCTTCGAGAAAATCGAAGGGGGAGATTCCCACATCCCTCGCCAAAACCGAACATGGCTAAACCGCAAATCCAAATATTGATCCTATGTGAGAAAGCTAGCATCAGCTTATTTTGCTATCAAATACATTTGGTTCATTGTTTGCATGCTTGATTGTCACTTTAATTGTGTAAACCGCTTCAGTTCGATCGGTCATCCCAGCATGATCAACCGATCACTTGGTTTGACTGGCCACCAAGGCTCAATCAAACATTTACATTGGTTCAATCGGCCACCAAGCCCCGATCATAAATCCAAGCACTAGGTTTGATTGACCACCAAGGCTTAATCGATCATTCACATTTGGTTTGATTGAACGCCAAGGCTTGACGGATCATTCACTTTGGTTCGATCGGCCACGAAAGGCCAATCACAAATCCATAATTTGGTTCGATCGGCCACCAAGACTGGTCACAAAACCACATTTCGGTTTGATCGACCGTGAAGGTCCGATCAACCGCCCACCTTGGTTTGATGGACCACAAAGGCCGATCATAAAACCACACTTCGGTTCGATCAACCATGAGGTTAAATCAATCAATCACTTAGGTTCGATCAACCACCAAAGCCAGTCAAAAAATCACATATGATTCAATCACCAAAGCTCAATCGATCACCCACTTTGGTTTGATTGGCCACCAAAGCTTAATCAATCGCCCACTTTGGTTCGATCGGCCACCAAGGCCGATCATAAAACCACACTTTGGTTTGATTGACCAATCAATTGCATGTTGCATTGCTTTGCACTTGTCTTTGCATTCCTTGTATGACGTTCTTGAATTCATACTTGTATGTGCATAGAATGAATCTTTGAATATTGTGTAATGTGGTAAAAACCATTGCATGAAAATAAATCAATTTTGCCTTTGACATATGGTTACATGTGTATGTTTGTGTCTCAATACTTGCGAACCTTTGGTGAGTGGTGGAATTTTTAAAAATATTAGCTGTTTTTTTATATGAATTGGCGGTTTTAAAAATATGGATAGTTAATTAGATGTTAATACCGTCCGACTGTAGTACCCATCTTAGTTAATTCTAAGTACTAGACTAGGTCGTGACACATATACCATTCTTTTTAAGATCAAGAATATATGCTTCCACGACCTTTTTCCAAGCAAGAATAGATAAAGGCTCTTGGATTGAATTTGATACCCGCACATTATCGAAGTTCTAAAAAAAGGATTTATAAAAGGATGATAATCCTCAATATATCACAAATTCTTCTATCGAATGTTTTGTGCATTTTTGTGCTCCTTAGTATTCATGTTGTGTTGACCCAACCTCTGTGTGAGTACCTAGAAAATGTAAAGTTGGTTTTGCTGATTTACATTCATGATTTTGCATATTGTCCCTTACGTGCTCACTAGATTTTTTCTATAAGGTGCACACAGAATTCTTGGTTCTTGGTGGGAGCTGTGAAAGGATTTAGAGTAGTAATAGATTCATTTTGCATGTTGATTTGTTATAGTGGAGACAAGAGTTAGTTCATCAAGAATATAAGGGAAGGGAGCATGAGATTCCTAAATGGTATCCTAAATATAATAATCTCTCCAACTCTCACCCCGAATGTTAGATTTAAAGTAATATGATTGATGTTGAAAAAAATATGACATCCATGGAGTTGTAAAATTTATGTTTCTGAAGACTAGCATTTATACAATTTTTTTATTTCAAGAGTAGCCCATAAAAAATGCATTTAATTAACCCGGTATCAAGTTTGGCCTAATTAGATTGATGTAGATAAATAAAAGAGATGTAACAAAAAAAATTTTAGCAGGTTGGAGATGAAAGACTGAATATGTGTATAAGATTTTATGAGGATGTTGAAAGGTTTATTAAAATTTAGCACTCTATCAGACGTCTTATTTACACGATAAGTAGATGTGAGAATTGCATCCCTTGGAAGTGTTTGGCTACATTATTACAAAATAGAATTGACTGGGCCAATTTGAGTTATTCATTATTTCTCTTCGTCATACAATTTTATTGGGGTATAAACAAATGAGATTATATGAATGATGTCCTTCTTAGATAGATATGAACCGAGAGTGAAGTTGTAGTAGTCATTTACATTATCGATTTTGAGAAATTGAATTTTGCTTTATAATTGGGTGAGGGTCATGTTGTGGAAGGTTTCAAACAAGCTGACAATTTCAAAATTTTCCTTCATGATAAATGCAAGTGGTTCTGGTGTCGTCATCAATGAAATTGATAAATCACCTAGCCCTAATTGAAATTTTTTATTTTTAAGGGCCCCCATATGAACCATGACGACGAAATGTGTTGGTTTGTATTATAGGCTTGGGTACATTTGTCAAATATGTTTAGAAATTTGGCAAATTTCACATTCATAAGAATTAGGCTTTTTTTATAAATATATAGAGATACATTTTTTTAATAGAATAGAAGTTAAGATACTCAAGGCAAAAATGCTATAACATAACTTGACTCTCGTGAGAAACAAACTCAGAAACAAGACTTGACTCGAAGGAATATGAATGATGGGATAGTCCTTTTAAAGTAGGAGTCCTAGTGAGTAGATAAAGTTCATCATACATATTAGCACTGCCAACACCTTTGCCAAGTTCATCAGTTGAAATTCACATAAATTATGATAGAAGTTAGTAACAAAATTCATGTCACAAGTGAGTCTATCAATAGACAGTAAACTATAGTTAATTTTAGGAACAAAAAGCCCAGATTGAACAATAAAACCCTTTGTGACTTTCACACTTCATCTTCCTTCCACAGATGTGAGAGTCATTTGTGTTTCTAATTGCAACATGTTGCTTACAAGGATGATAGAATTGAAAAGAAGTGATATCACTTGTCATGCGATCAGATGCTCCAGAGTCCACAATTCAAAGCTAATTCTTCATGTTGAGAGCAGCAAGAGAAGATGGAAATCTAACTTGATGTGCTAGAAGGCTAAAAGAAGGCTCAAAATATTGTCCCAGATGCCTTTGAAGAGCTTCAAGTTATTCCTTGCTAGTGGACTATGTTCATAAGGCTCGTCTTCCTTTAATGTTGTGTGCTTGATTTTCCGCCATCACCTTTGATTTGTTGGGATTCTAATCCGCGTGATTTTCTTAAATTTTCCAACACTTCTCCTTTAAATTACCTAGCATCTCGCAATGTTCACACCACAGTATATTCTCTTTGACTTATTGTCCTGATATGACTAATAAGTATATAAAACTGAGCTATCAATATTTGATGTAATGAGATTAAGGGTCTTTTTGGGGCAGTTGCAGCTTACTGGATAATTTGCTGATAAGCTGATTAAAAACAATCTGCTGATAAGCTGATTAAAAATAGGTGTGGTGGCTATTATAATTTTTTATTTTTTTGGAAAAATCAGACCGCTGCCACCGCACCTATCAAGGTGCGGTGTGAAAACGCTATTTTCAGCGTTTTGAAAACGCATAAGCTGCCAAAACGAAGTTTACCCAAACAGGTCAGGTGTGTTTTCAAAACGTCACCGCACCAAATAAGCTGCCCCAAACGGACCCTAAACGTCATCAAGAGTTTCTTCCCTCTCTTTTCTTCGTACTCCAGCAAAGGCTTCACAAATAGAGGGAAGAGGTTTTGATTCCCATGATTCTTTCTTTGACTTTATATAGTTTCTTGTTGAGTCGTGGAAAGAGCTTGATGATTATCTTCTGTTCAACAATTATTTTGTAAAGAGTATAGTCTTGTGAGAACCTCCATGTTATGTTTCACACATTTCTAATTTAAGCCAATATTTGGAGAAAGTGCTAGAAGAATTGAGTAACATTCAACACACTTTATCAATCTAGTTTCAATGTCAAGCAACTCAGAGGTGTTGTCAACATTTGAATAGGTTTCCATTTCGACATCCTATCTTTCTTTTGTTGTTTTATACAGGAGAAAATTTTCTTCAATTTTCTTGGTCATAGAGTTGACAAGCCATGACATGACCATGTGATCTTCAATCTTCCATGTCTGATGTTTAAGATAAGTACTAGTGCAGCATTTTCTTACGTGAGATCATCATTTTCTTTACCACAAATGTATATGAACACAAATTGAAACCATTTAAGGAAATTATTTTCATGTACTTTATAACTAATGATGCGGGAATAAACTTCAGATGCTGCAGAACCAAACATCCTAGGTTCAAGCTCAGACATAACTTCTGAAGAGGAAAAAGTAGCTTTCATGCTGTATTTGGTCATCATCATAATTTTCACTGGAGAAAAGCTATATGTCGTCAACACAGAATTTCCATTAGAAAGAGAAACTATATGTCACTAACAAAAATTTCCACTAGAGAGAGACTGCCACCAACATAAGATTTCTACTGAAAATTTTCTGTCGTTGATACAGGATTTCCACTAGAGAGAAATTTATCACAAAATTTTCATGTTCAAATGCTGGAGGAATTGCAACTATTCAACTTGCGAAGGAGCCAATCTAATAGACGATTGTAGCACTGCACAACGGAAGAAGCTTGGAGCAGATCTAACAGATGACTTCACAAGGAGTTGATCACGGCACTGCTGGACGAGAGAAGGATGGAGCCAGTCTAAAGGACGACTCTTAAAGGAGCCTATCGTAGCATTGACAAAATGAATCGAACAGATCGGGAGAAAACTATAGCGATTGTGACACCGATTGAAGTGAAATTCACCTCTGACACAACGCACTAGCTAACTATATTAGGAGGGTGTGCAGGGAGACGACAGCAAGAAGACGCCTAAAGGAATCCAGCTACAAGGAAGAAATACGACAGATAGCCTGCAGTGACTAGCAACTGTAGGGAGACGCCCCGACGGAGAGCTAAAGTTTGTTTCCTTGCATTGATAAGGAGTAGATTTTTGGATTAAAAAAAAGCTCTCATTAAGCAAATAACAAATATATATTAAGCCCAAACTAACCCTCATATAATTGAAGGGAAATTCAAATCATCATCATTTAAAGGAATGAAATAAAAACACAATAATGTAAAATTAAGAGAAAATAATTTCACGTGCGCAAATATAATAGCGGACCCACGGTTTCCTAAATCAGATATGCATATCAACAATATAATTATAATCAAACCACTACTAACAAAGTGCTTTACTTTGCCCAAGCAGGCCCAAACAAAGAGGGAGAAGATAGAATGTTTGTTTGCCTGCTAGCAAAGCTATCACAGTCTCACAATGTTAAGTCAATCTACAGAAACTCGACGCGATACGATTGGACAATTTACTTCATGACATTCATTAAAATAACTTCATAGAGAAAATGAAAAAATGATCCCCCTGAATATTTAGGGGGTCTATTTTAATTTCACAGGCTATCTAAAAGTTCAATTTAGCATCTGGACTTAAAACATGAACCAAAATGTTCAAATCATTAAAAGTAAAAGAAATTAAAGTTAAAGATAAAGAATGATGTTAAAAATGAAAGCAATTTAGGAATTTACATCTTTAAATTTTAACAAAATCTAATAAATTATTTTTTTAAGTTTGAGATACTTTGCAAGAAATCTATTAATAAACAGGGCTAAAATTTATAAATTTAATATCATTAATTACATCATAGAGCATCCAAAAATGAAGAAATATTTAGAATATCCCAAATAAGGTAAGTATAAAATTATATTTTATAAAAATTCCCGATGCCAATTCCAAAAATACCATCATTTTTAACATCATCTGTTAACTTCTACTTATGTTACTTTTAACAGTAAGACAATTTTGGATCTTAGTTTAAAAGTTCAATTAACTTAGAGCTTCTACCCCCACAAACAGCCAAGAGAACCATTTTGTTCCTCATTTCTAAGAATTTTAAAAGTACATCAATCTCAATTTTAACCAAATTCAGAAATATTATGCTGCACGCAATCCTTTAGTGCGGATGAGTTTGCAGTCAGCTAGAGAACACTAAGGGGAAGAGAAAGAGGGAACAGAGGGGAATTAAATGAGCGTTATAATAGCCAAATCTCACTGGATAAGGGCAAGTAGAAAGTCAATGCCAGTTTGAGAAAAAGTGCGGAAACAAATTCAAACGGTTAAGCAAGAAATGGAATTTTCATGGTGATAAAACAAAGTAACTTTTCAAATGCAAATTGGGTATGGTTACTGAAACCAAATATCATGTTCAGGCAATCTAGGAAGCTAAAAAATAGCCAAATAGGTACATGATTCATGGGTAACTACACTGCCCATTACATTTTATGCAAAACTAAAACCGACAAACTGAAAAAAAATGCTGATTTGTATAATACCTCAGTGCTTGAGAACGAGAAGCCAAAATGGGAATCACATGTAGCTTTGTGCCATCATAGCTATATAAAGCATGACAACGCAAGGCCTGAATCCTCATCAACTTACGAAGCTCTTTAATAGGAGGAACCTGGAAAAAGAAAACATAGTTCATTAATTAGAGCCCAAAACTTCTGATGTATTAAACACTGACAAGATAATCCAAGAAATTCACACCAGTGCAGGGTTCTTCACTTTAAATGCATGACAATAGTTAGAAGACCTTTCATCATCTTCAACAACTACTTGTTCCTCATTTGCACCGTTCTTGTCAATGATAGAAGCAGCCCAACGAACCAAAGTTTTCCTTAATCCATCTCCACCCCATCTATACTCAATCTGTGAATGATAATCCAAATCAAGCTCAAAAGGTAAATCAGAGGAATTAACAGAGTCCTCTGAATATGAAAGTGGGTAATAGAGATCGCTGCCACTGTTGCAAATGAAAGCATCAAAATCACTAGCAGCTATTCCTTCAGCCATAAGAAGGGAATAAATCTCTGAAATTGTTAACGCTGTTGATAGTACAAACCCAATAGATCCAGCCATCCTGTCCTGCCGCACAGCCTCAAATATTTTGAGAAAAATTTCAATAATATTGGTCTCAGAATCAAAATCAACTGCAATGACAAAAATGTGTTTCCTCCTCCTCAATGCAGGTAACTTACTAGCCCCGCAGCTCTGATCATGTTTCTCACCAGATCCAGCCTTTTGAGCTACCTTGCTAACTCCCCTGGACAATTTTAAGAGCGCCTTCTCCAACTTGTATTTTCTATCAGCAAAGCTTTCTTCAGAATCTAAAGCATCCAGGTTACCATTGTCTTCAGCTTTGTCGCCTTCTAATGAAAGCTTTAGATTCAGTGATATATCCTGAATATCCCGTAAAGAATCACCTGGAGATTCTGAGTCTGAGTTTTCAAGCACATCCTCACTCCTTTTCCATTGAGGGTGCCTTGGCTTGCAAGTAGCTATTCGAGACAAATATGTTTTGCAATGCTCAGGCCAAGAGAAAAAATGGATATTTTTTAATCCATTTTGTCGACACCGAACCCAAAGTTGCTTATCAGAAACAAGCTTGTAAAGTGCACCAGAAATACTGTCCTGATCATGTGGATCAACTAATACTCCATTATCCAGCACCTGAATCAAGACATGAGTAAGCAATTGATAGAGCAGTGTAAAAGGTATTCTTATCGAAGAACATGTAAGATCAGATAGCTTTTTAAACATCCATTGAAAGTTGTGATGGAATGGCACGAACCCGAATAATATCCACCGGTCCTCCATTTTTCGTGGCTACAATAGGCAGACCATGAGCCGCAGCCTGCCCAAGTAATAACAGTATTACTAAGATTTCC
This sequence comes from Phalaenopsis aphrodite, assembly GCA_003013225.1. Lineage (NCBI taxonomy): Eukaryota > Viridiplantae > Streptophyta > Magnoliopsida > Asparagales > Orchidaceae > Phalaenopsis > Phalaenopsis aphrodite. The sequence goes on from NEWO01000302.1 coordinate 361,417, forward strand.
TCCATTAAAACCTAGGCAAAAAAGAGGGAACAGAGGGGCACTAACCTCTATTAATGTGAGTCCAAATGGTTCAATGAAGGCAGGATTAATGAAAACGCCCTGCAAAAAATATAAAATACAGATTAAAATGACATTGATGATGTGTTTCTGTTTGCCTGACAAACCCTAGCACAAAAGTATGAGTAAAATAAAAGCTGGTACCATCAAAGAATTAATAATAATATATTTTATTTTTACCTTCGTATTAGTAAAAAAGAAGTTGATGAGATTTCAAAGAGAACCAAAGATTAAAAATCAGTAGAACCTGATGATATCCCAATTGAAGTGTGAAAATATTTAGGAGATTTGGGATTTTCTTGGCTTACTAGACTCTATAATGCTATTTTAAAAACTAAAAAGATGCTTGAAGAGTGGAGGAAAAGTATTTTGATCCTCATTTTTAAGAATAAAGGGGATGTACAAGAGTATGCAAATTATAAAGTAATTAAGTTGATGTGTCATATTTTAAAATTATGGGAGAGGGTAATTGAACATGGGTTAAGATGTGATACAAAGATTTCTCATAATCATTTTGGATTTATGTTGGGCAAGTCTACTATGGAAGCTATACATGAGAGGTTTGATGAAGAAGTACAGAAAAAATGAGGATCTATATATCATTTTTTATTGACTTAGAAAAAACTTATGATAAGGTGTTTCAAGAGAAGTCCTTTGGAGAGTTCTAGAGAATAAAGGTATTGATATGAATTATATTCAAGTCACTACAGATATGTCTATTAGAGTTGGTACGTGTGCCCGAACAAAAGGAGGATTGACCAAGTATTTTCCTATTGCAGTTGGATTACATTAGGGATCGGTTTTAAACCGTATCTTTTTGCTTTAGTTATGGATGCTCTTATTGGACATTTACTGTAGGATGTACCTTGGTGTATGTTTTTCCCTGATGATATCCTTCTTCTGGATAAGGCTAGAGAAAGAGTTCAGAAAAAACTTGAATTATAGAGGTCTACATTGGAGTCTAAGGACCTTCGTTTGAGAAGAACTAAAACTGAATGCAAGGAATGTAATTTTAGTAGTAGTAGCTCCCGTGGCAGAGTTATAACTATAAGTGATCAAATCATTAAAAGGTGTACATTTTAAATATCTCAGGTTTATTGTTCAAAGTGATGGTGATATAGATGAGGATGGTCTTAGTAGAATTCAAGATGTTTCGGGTCTATTGTGTGATAGAGAAGTACTGCTTAAACTAAAACAAAAATTTTATAAAGTAGTAGTAAGACCTGCAATGCTCTATGACGCAGAATGTTGGCCTTTAAAAGAGAAGCATAAAACAAAGTTAAGTGTTGTTGAGATGTAAATGCTTAGGTGAATGAGTGGCTTGACACTTAGAGAAAATGCAAAATGAATATATCTGTGATAAGGTTTGTTTAGATCTAGTGGCGAACAAAATTAGAGAGAGTTGTCTTAGATGGTTTGGGCACATTAAACGTCGACCACATAATGATCTGGTTAGGAGAGTATATCTTTTAGCTTCGACTGATTTTTAGAAAGGTAGAGGTAAACCTAAAAAGACTGGGGGCATATTTTATAAAAAATTTTCTTAATATACTAGAATTTCATGAAAATATGACATTCAATAGGACAATGGAGAAAAAAGCATTCATGTAGCTGACCCCACTTAGTGGGATAATAGCTTGTTGTTGTTGTTGTTGTTGTTGTCGTTGTATTGTATTACGTTTACTTGTAACCAAATGATTTATGTTAGCAGTTGATTTTGCAATGCATACATGTGCCGAAAGGTATACAGGTATGAAAGATTTGGGTGGTATAAATGTCAAAACAATATTTTAGTGTTAGATAAGTAAATACATAGCAATCGGGTAGTATGTATGTACATGCCCCCTTTTTTTCGCTCACCTACTTCTGGTGCTTATGTTAAACAGCAATAGTTGGATGTAGTCTCTAAGGGTTTTAAAGTTTCAATGTAGTAGAGTTTGCTGAGTGGCGGCTTTAAAGCACTGCACATGATACTGTAAATGAATGTAGCATATATGAGTTGTCATCTTGTATCTTTGAAACGTATATGAGTTTGCCTTACAGGGCTGCCAATTCTTTCATTACTTTTCTCATAAATATTAAAGTTTATGAGTGTTAGACATGAAATACATAGGAATTGTGTCGTGTACGCCTGTAAATGTCCCTTCTTTTCACATAGCTTTGGGTTGTTTTTAACTTTTCTATGTGGCAATGGGCAGAAATGCCACGTATTTTTGCTATTATTATTTTCAATCGCATTGTAGTTTCTTGTACTTCTGCTTTCACCAAAAAAAAAACACCGCATATTCAAATTTTCAGCACTGCATATTATAGGTGATTGAACAATTTTTACTACTGCAGTGCATTTGGTCATAATTAGATAAAGCGGTCAACATAAAAGTTATAGAGAAAGTCATTAGCTTTCCAACAAGGTAAATCTCATCCAATTTGGTTGAATAACGAGTAAACTATGTTCAAAATAGTAAGACATGATCTAATTTTCAGCAAATCATATTGTTGTCTATTGAACAGTTTCAAAAACTGCTTTTTATCCCATGATACCCAACAAAAGCGTCTAACATAAAATTTGTAAGGAATTTCGTTAGGTTTCTAATGAGACTAAATTCATTCAGACGAAGAACGAATGAGTTAAGTGCAAAATAGTGTGACGCAGTCTAATTTTCAGCACTTTATAATATTGGTGCTAGAACATTTTCAAAAACTGCAATGCATCCTGTCAATAACTAGCTGAAGTGGTTAACATACATACTGTAGAGAATTTTCATAGCTGTCCAATGAGACTGAGTTGCGTGTGAAATAGTGTGGTGTGATATAATTTTCAGTAATTCATACTATTGCTGATTGAAAATGTTCAAAACTGCAGCACATACAATCATAAATAGCCGAAATGGTCAGCACAAAAGTTGTAGAAAATTTCATTAGCTTTCCAACGAGATGAATTCCATCCAATGCAGTCGACGTGCATGTTAGTTATCACTCAATATTATTGGCACTTCACATGAGTCCCTTATCTCTCTTCCGTGCAATGATGGCAACACTAACATCCATTGCTATTAGTTTTCTTTGCGAGTTTTTGCTGGGTGTTGATAGCTCCTTTTGTGTATGTGGTATTTTCCTGTCATTGGTGGATTGGTTTGATTCTTACCCATCGGTGCTTCAAATTTATGGATCCCTTTTATTTTCAGCCATACACGCGCACTCACACACAAAAAAATTAATTGTTTCATTGCTGTTATGTTGTGCAAGCCAACACAATGGTCATTTTTTCTAAATTGCTCATTTTGTAGATGTTGTCATGTAAATTTGGTTCTTTTGTTTTGTATTTGTGGTTTGATGCTTTGTTATAATTTTTCATTTGTTTTGGGTCGTGGAATGGGAAAAATGGTCATTAGAGAACAAATGAATTGTGCTCTTTATATAACACAACATTATATTTTTTAACTTAATTTGATTATAAGATATTGTATAAATAATTGAGTATCTGAATATTAAATAGATAAATTGAAAAAAATATATATGATATATAAATAATAAACAATATATGATAAGGTTACGCTTATAGCCATTAGAGAATTTTACCCTCTTTCTTTTTAATTGGCTTGAGCTCGAGTGTTTTAAGATATTTCATTATCATTTATATTTTCTTATTTAAATCTTTCTCAAATGATATTGAATTAAACCTAATTCACTACTAAGCTCTTAAGGCTTCAAGGGTAAACTTGTAAATTTTTGAAAATGTTTTGTAAAGTGTGCTTAATCTTTACTGAAAGGATTGAATTTGTTTTAAACATTTGTTGGGGGTCCAGATCAGTGAATTATTAACCTTCTATTTCATCCCCCCAATCTTGGATCACCCAAATTCTCATTTCTTTCTATGCATAACAATTCAAATAATTATAATTTTATCCTTTTTAGATAATGCCATGAATGAGTTAATACTTTATTCACCCTTTGTCAATCACTTTAGTAGATTAATCATCATAATTTAACACCCGACATATGGATAGGCACCAGTATCTCAACCTCCTCAATTCTCTCTAGTAGGACCAAAGCCATTGCCACTGTAGCCTCTCGAATTGACTGTATGAAGGTAGCTCTCGGGACTACCGTCTTCTCTACAATGTCTACTCCCCTCGTGTCCTTGACAGGTAAAAGCACGATGCATCTCACATCTTTTTTGATTAAATAAATATTTATGAAGTTGTTGTGTTAGGTCTTGTTGTTGAACTGCCATAGCCTCCCAACAGAATATGACAAGTGCCCATAGGGATCACATCGCACCACACTTGCTCCTGTAACTGATCATCAATGGAGAACTCAACCAAGCTTTGTTGATCCACGTGTATCTCGTTTTCCCTTTTAAACCAGGTAGGAGAGTAGGATTGAGGGTGCTTCTGTGTGGCCAACCCCTGTTTCTTTACCATCAAAGTGGATACTACATTCTCGCAGCTCTCACCATCAATAATTAGGCTATAAAATTTTCCCTTCACTGTAAAATTGGTGTGAAAAATACTATGCCTCGATCACAAATGATCCTTCTCCGTCTCAGACTCATAACTAGCATCTGTCCATCTCTCTGAAGCTGAAGTTCCTCCTCCAGATCCTCCTCTGCTCCCTCCCTTCACCTCCTTAACAACGTCCTACTCCGTGATGGAACAACTCGGCTCGTAGGACAGTTGAAGGCTATGTGTCCGTAGTCGTAGCATCTGAAACATCTTCTGGCAGGCACTGTACTACGTGAGTTGCACTTTTCAAGTTTCTTTCCACTCAGATTTGTCTTGACGCTTCCCTGCCCGATCTTCCCACTTCCTTCCTATGTACCCTTGTTGGTAGCGACAGTTGTAGGTGGTTGTATGAAGGAGGGTGGTTGTCTGTTTTATTTCTGTCGTTTTTCCACTTTCAAAGCTAATGTCTGGACATCTCCCAATAACCAATAAGACCGCAATTGTACAACATTGTTGATAGCGTGCTTCAGGTTCTCTAGATAATGGGTTATGGTATGTTTCTCTGGCTTGACCAACTCAAACTTCATTTGCACTTGGTCAAATTGTGCCGCAAACTCTTCCACTGATATGTCTCTCTGCTATAGGTGATGGAGTCTTAGAAATATATCCTGACAGTTATGAGGCGGTAAATATTTTCTTTGTATATCTTTCCTCATCTTTTCCTTTTTGGTAATCTTGTCAGTGCCCCCTTTTTCTCTTCCTTTGTAAATTTTCCACCAAATATTTCCTTTTTGGTAACCCTTTTATCCTCTGCCACTTCTTTGTAATAAAAAAATCTCTTAACTGACTTTAGCCATTTGATAAGAGCATCTAGATCCATACCTCCATCGAACTCCGGTAGATCCACTTTTATTCTGAAATCTCTGTGTCCCTCATACTTTGTATCCTATCTTGACCTCTTTTGATAAAAAAATTCCGAATTGTTGGGGCCTCTTTTCGTCATCTCTGAAGTCCTCTGTATGGAAAGGGTTAATTTCCTCGTCGACTTTAAACATCCCTATCGAGAGGGTAATTTCCTCTTTGATTTCATCTTCAATCTCTGCAAGTTTATGTTGAAGTCGACACATCTCTCACTGTATTTCTTTTTTGCTAGGAAACCCAATGATATGATTAGGGTTAGACTAGCTCTAATACCAGTTGATATCAGAGTTAACCATAAAATCCAATTGGAAAAGCAAATTTTATTACACAAAAGCAAATAGGGTTACAATCGACAATACTTGCAATAAGAAAACAATGACAAAAATAAAAGATCCCACTAGGACGAGGAGGGAAAGTGGCGATAGGTATGAAAGGTGTAGGATTGGTGGCTGCAGCCAGGCGGGGTACGAAGGGGGGGGGGGCGTTTAGCAAGCAAGCCGATTGTTGGAAGGTGGCAACAAACATGTGGTGTTTTAGAAGAGGCGGTAGCGAGCAGGCGAGGGGGCAGGAAAGGGGTGGCCAGCAAGCAAACCTGTTGCAGGAAGTTACAATAGCTATGGTGGGTGCACAGGGTGGGGTGGCAACCAATAGGCAAGGGGAGAAGGAAGGAGACACGCAGAGGTAGCCACGACCTCGAAGCATGGTACAGCCGAAGCACCACCTATCCTTGGATACAACCCTCGCAGGGGAAAAGATACCTGCAACAGAAAATTCTAAAGAAAAAAACTAAATCCTAAAATAGAAAATAATATATTTATAACAAAAAATAACTAGGAGGGGGAAGATCCTCCCTACAGGCGACAACCCTAGTTTGGAAAAGGGCGGGCCAACTCCCCCATCACTTGGCTAAATTGGTTCAGCTAAGCCTAGCTGGTTCAACCCTCTCCCTTACGTTTCTAAGCCTTGCATCAAGGTGTTTCTGATCTCATGGCTGGAGATATTCATGCTCTCATTAATTACCAAGAAATCATCACCTTCAAATTTCCTCAAAGCTTTTAGGTGATATATGGGAGGAAAAATACACATTTCCTCAAAGCTTTTAGGTCTATAATGCTCTGTAAAAGACCCCTAGGGTAGAGGACAGTAAGCCACCTGTTTAGGAGGATCCCTATAGTAAGCCTCAATGACCGAACCATAACAAATATTTGTCAATTCAAGCTCCGTTTGGGAGGGAATTCGCACAGTGTCAGGAGAGCATCGCGGGGAGCTGCCGCACACTGCGGTCGTTTGGGAACACGTCAGAAGAGCATCACAAAGCGTTTTTGGTTAAACGTCGGCCGCAGAAAGAGTCTCGCGGCCCGCGATCGACATCAGTTTTTTACAGTCGAGCCTTGCTTCCTCTCTCTTCGCCAGTTGCGAAACTAAGATTACCTGCCTGAATGTCAATCGAGAAGATTTGCGTACCCTCACGCCTAACCCAGCTTATTGGCGTACAATCTCGGTAATATTTTTCGTGTCTACATTTTTAACAGAAGGAATGACCAATGGATTACTTTGGAAAATTGCAGAAGACCTAGCGAGGCACAAAGGAAAGGTGCTATCTCTATATCGTCAAATTCTTAGATCTCTCAATTCCCCTCATCTCCACTCACTCACGCCTCTCGCCTCTAGAAGAAAGTCGAGGTCCGCACCATCTTTATATTTGGATGTGAGGAGTGATCGCTTCACAACATTGCTGACCTTGTTAATACCGTCCTGTACTCCCTCTCGATTCTTAAGAAGGGTCGTCTCCCATAAGACAAATCTATTGAACAAAGCATTTCCTCTATGCTCTTCCCTCAGTAGTTTTTGAGAATAATGACACGAGTATTTACTTATTATGCTTTATTTGCTCGTCTATTTCAAAGTATTATTATGTGATGTTGTTGCACCCTTGCATTGTGCATAGTGGGTATCATTCATGATTGGGCTGAGATTATTTAGTTTTCAATCTAACAATTTGTCATAGTTTTTGGGCATCTTTCTTAACGGATTTACTGTAATACTCCAATGGCCAACAAGAACAAAGAGACCGCAATGCCCGCACTATGGGAAAAAGAAACAAAATTTTCTTTTTGCACACTTTATAGCATCTGTTTTCATAAATTTAATTCTTTAATTCCATATCAAATAAAAATCATTTGCATTTACATTTTACACACTATAGGATCTGTTTACATTATTCTGTTTTGAAATGAATTTCTACTTTTGAAGTATCAAATATGTGGCTGTCATAGTTCTGTTTTGAACAGTTTTAGTAAACGGGGGTAGAATAGTTATTTTTCCAAAAACAGTTGTCTCACAGCTGTTTTCCAACAGCTGCAACAAACAGACAAATAACTTTCCGCAGCAGCTTCCCCACAGCAGCTTCTTGGGCAGCTCAGCTGCAGCTGCGCTAAACAGAGCCTCAAACACACTTCGGATCCAAAACCATTACAGTAAGAAGCTTGAAGCTAGCTATATGGGAATCAAGATGAGAATGCAAGCAGCAACGCACGAACTTCCACTGAGCTTTCCTTAATCTTAAAAAAAATACACTCATAAGATTTCGAGGTTGTTCGTTTAGCATGACGTAAATCCTCACATTATCTTCGAGCTTTCGCATGATTGTATATCGTGTGATATAAGTCCTAACTCTTTTTAGGATTTCGAGGTTGTTCGTTTGGTACGACGTAAATCCTCCTATCTTCCTAGGCTATTTGCACGATCGTATATCGTACATATGTAAGCTCTAAATTTTAAATAGTTGGCAAGAGTAAACATTCAAATAACATCAATCTCAAAATAAAGTCAAACAATATGATAGTTTGGGAAGTATTGAGGTTCGTTTCAAAGTCTGTGACATCCCCTGTCTCTCGCTCTTTTGGTCTTCAAAATAACTGTTCCTACTTGAGCTCTTACCACTTGAAGTTCCTACAAACAATCATGAAAACTCAACTTTGAATTCTTGAAGACGAAACATTTAATCATCATCGAGAGTTTTCTTAAGTGACCTCAGTCGCTTAAGATGTAATTAAGTATAGGGATTTGCCCTTATAGAAAATTAGAAACTAGATAATATAAACTCTATCTAATCTTTATATTAGATAGGAGAATTTTCGGTCAGAAAATTCGCAGACCAAACGGATGTCATGCATTCTTTATTTTAAATGGTCAAACCTACTAATAAATATTATGCTTACCTCTCGGGGTGGTGTATATTTGTGGCATTATGTTCAACTATCTAAACTAATATATGAATGAGATATATCTAGTCTCATTTTTCTTAATCAAAATGTTATTTCCAAAATCAAAATTATATACATATTAAATTAATTTAATTTTCCAAAAAATCGACTGACAATTTCAGGTATGCTTTATGAGCAACATTGTATTTAGTGGAGGCATTCAGTGGATTTCACAAAGATCAAGGCCAATGTGAGTTGAACTGCACCTCTGTCTTTCACCGAGCTGAGAGTTTTTTGGGCTAGTACATTTTACAAGCGATTTGTCAAGAGCTTCAGTACCATCACTAATACCCTGACATAGCTTTTGAAAGGAGAGAAGTTCCAGTGGACAAATGCAGCCCAGACCAGTTTCGACACATTGAAGGAGAAGGTGACTTAGACACCAGTTTTTGTATTGTCGAACTTCAATCACTTGTTCGAGGCTGAGTTTGGCGCCTCCAATGTGGGGATTGGAGTAGTACTGAGCCAAAGAGGCTACCCCACAACATTCTTCAGTGAGAAGTAGAATGAGTCAAGGAGGAAATATTCAACGTATGATAAGGAGTTCTATGTAATTGTGAGAGTTATTAATCACTAGAGTCACATTTACTAATGAGCGAGTTAACATTATTCACTGATCATGAGGCCTGCAAATTCTTGAGCAGCCAAAACAGACTGAATGGCAGAAATGGGTCTTGGGTGGAGTTCGTAGCGTCGCTCTAATTTGTAATTAAGCATAAGGCAGGGAGTCATAATCGAGTAGCAAAAGCACTGAGCCGTTGTAACTTGTTGATCACTTCAACGCAGACTCGAGTCTAGGCTTTAAGGTAGTGAAAGAGTTGTACGGGACAAATGAAGATTTCAGGGAGATTTAGGAGCAGTGTCAGAAGAAACCTACCAAGCAGTACCACAAAGCTAAGGGTTACCTGTTCCACAAAAAAAGTTAGGTATTCCTAGATGCTTGTTGAGGGAGTCCATTATTCAGGAAAGTCAAGATGGAAAACTTATAGGTCGTTTTGGTAGGGATAAGACACACTCGTAAGAGAATATATTTTTTTTGCCCTGACTGACAAGAGATGTAGAGCGGCACGTCAAACAATGCCAGATTTGTCATGTAGCCAAAACCAGAGGACATAATGCAAAACTTTACACTCCACTACCAGTACTGGAGGACCCATGAGTAAATGTTAACATGGATTTTGTGGTGAGTCTCCCGATGACACAACAGAATGAAGAATTTGTGATGGTTGTGGTAGATAGATTCTCAAAGATAGTACATTTCATACCCTATCACTAAATGTTGGAAGCATTACATGTCCTTGACTTATACTTCAAACAGATCATAAGAATACATGGGATACTAGGGCCATCACTTCCGACAGAAATGGCAAGTTCCTGAGTCACTTCTGGAGGACTCTATTGGGAAAGCTCGCCACCAAACTTCAATTCAGTTCAATAGCTCACCCACAGTCGAACGGTCGGACGGAGCTAGTGAGCAGGAGTTTGGGGAACCTTTAGAGGTGCTTTTTGGAAAAGAATATTGAGCAATAGAATTAAATTCTAGCAAAGCCGAATTTGCTTAAAACAGATTTGTGAGTCAGACCACAGGATGTACCCCATTTGTGATCATGTACGGGCACAACTCGCTTACAACATTTCACTTGGTACCGCTCCTGCCGACATGAGAGATTAGTTGGATACTGCAGAACGGGTGCAGAAGATTCAAAACCTATAGAAAAGGTGGGAAAGGAGATCCCCAAGCAGAACCGCAAGTACCAAACACGGGCCAACAAGACAGAAAAAAGATGACTTTTCAAGAAGGGGATCTAGTGTGGATACAGATGAAGAAAGAAAGGTTTTCAGTAGGAGTGTTCGGTGAGCTCAAGCCCAAAGCAGATGGACCATTCAGGATCCTCAAGATGATAAATGACAACGCCTATAAGATCGACCTGCCATGAGACTACAATATCTTTGTTACCTTCAATGTGAGAGATTTGACTCTGTGCTACAATGAACTATAAGCTTTGACGATGAGGCAAACCTCCCCCAACACCAGGAGACTAACGTGAGGCTCAGGGGGAGGGTTGAATCGGCTAGGCTTGGCCGAACCAGTTCAACTAAGGTGATAGGGGAGCCAGCCAGCCCATTTATGGTCTAGGGTTGCCGACCGTAGGGAGAGTCTCCCCCTCCTAATTATATTTTATTATAAATATGTTATTTTTTATTTTAGGGTTTAGTTTTTGCTTCAGAATTTTCTATCATTGGAATGTTTTACTCTGTTAGGGTTATATCTGAGAAAATGTGGTACTTCGGTTGTATCCTGCTCCGATGTGGTGACTACCTCTACATATCTCCTCCCTTTTCCCTTGACTACTAGTTGTCGCGCCACCTTGCGCACAACTTATAGCTACTGCAACAGATTTTCTTGATGGTCTCCCCTTTCTTTCCCCTCACCCCCCCCCCTCTTGCTCGTTGTCGCCTCGCCTAAACCCCTGCATACTTGCTACCACTTTCTAGCAATCGGCCTGCTTGTAGGCAGCCACCGGCCCCTCACCTACTTGTTGTCACCCATCCTACACCTTTCACACCTACCGCCACCTTCCTTCCTCACCATAGCGAGATCTTTTGTTTGTGACATTATTTTCCCATTGCAAGTGTCCTCGACTACAACCCTATTTGCTTTTGTTTGATTAAATCTGATTTTCCTATTGGAATTTAGGTTTAACTTTTGTATCTCACCAAAATCTATTATCCAAGGTCAAAATCTTCCATTGTTAGCAGAATAGGAGGATATTATACTTTGGTGTATCATTAAGTTAGTAGGCAGCTTGGTCATTCTAGCAAGAAGCTTCTTCAACACCTTAAGTTGTTCCTTGGTGAAGGGACTAGGGTCAGCTAACCTTTAGCAGCATGCGCCTTGTTGTATTGGTCCTTTCTCCCTTCGCCTAGATTTCCACCCTATAGGTTTTTCATGTAGTATATAGCACTTGTCCTTTGTGTAATCAAGTTTCTTACAATGTTCACACAAAGGAAGATTCTTCTTCAGCTTTGAAAAACGAGAGGAGTTATGGGTATACAAAACTGAACTTTCGGAGCTAGATGAACCCACAATTCTTGCCATGATGAGTTTTTTCATGTTTTCTTTACTTCTAACTTTAACAAAGGCTTCATCCCCACAATTCTACTGCTAACCTCATGTAAATTCTTATTTAGACCCAATATAAACTTGATCATCATCTTTTTCTCCACTATTATTTCATACATAATAGCATCTTGTGGGCACTTCCTTGCATATGTATCATACTTATTTAGACCCAATATAAACTTGATCGTCATCTTTTTCTCCACTATTATTTCATACATAATAGCATCTTACGGGCACTTCCTTGCATATGTATCATACTTATCTAACTGTAACAAGTACCTTGATAGTGCGTTGAAGTATTAATACTCAACTCTTGTCAGAGCTAATGCAGTTGTCTCAATCTCAAATAACTCTGCAATATTTTAAGTTTTTAATAAGTCTTATGAGTAGCTTCCCAAATCTCCCATACTGTACTGTAAAACAAAAATATTATTCCAAATTTTTACGGTTATAGAATTGATCAACCCTAGATGGTATTGCCATCAAAATTCCACATTAGCATGAGTGATGACAGCCCTTTAGTAAGATACATCTTATGCGTAAGTTTTTTAACTTCAACATCCACGAAGGAGTTTCTATTGACGAACACATCAACAAGTTTAACTTGATAACAGGTCAATTAAGCTCTACTGATATCAACTTTGATGAGATAATTTATGGCTTGAATCAACTTTGTCGCTCCTTGAAAAATTAAAATGGAGTAGCTATAACCATCAGCAACCCTTATGTTTAAAATAATTGAAGCAAAATTATACTAGAGACCTCATCTTTAATAAAGATATTTAATGATGCGATATAGGTGAAATATCCTCTTCTATTTTGAATATTGATAAAAATTGCAGGACTTGAAAAAAAAAAACTAGTTTCATGGAAAAAGTATTGGAATAAGAGTAGACAAATATATCATAATAGAAGCAAATCATAAGATTGCTCAAGTAGATGCTAATGCTGTGGAAAGCCAGACAAACGATGGAATAAAAATCATATTAATATTTTATTCCATACTTGCAATCAAGGTATCCTTAACATTGATTAACCTTTATAATGTTTCATAGATCAAGGTCCATAACCTTGATGCTAGAAACATAAATACGAATTGGAGAGTATTTTTTTAAAACAAATCTCCCAAATTCAAGGTCTAAGATCTGGTGGGGGTTTGCTATTAGAATGAATTTTAGCCGGTCGATCCCCAATCAATACCACCATCCAGTTTACCGAATTATACACATCCTCTTCCTTTTTCTTCTCCATAACTCGAGCCACATATGAGAAGAAAGCACATAAAGATTTTCTTTTTTTTTCTTATGTTAAATACTCATTTGAACTGCCTCTGCCAAAAATGATGAAAACTAAATAAACAATACCTTTGTTTTTGCAGCTAGACGGTAAATATCAGCAACTTCTGATTGCTTGTGATGCTTAGGGTATGCTACTTGCCCATAAAGGTCATACTTGTCAATCAACTTGAGGACAGCAGTAAGTACAGCTGCATTTGTACCCGACATATCATCAATGGCATCACGATTGCCCATTATCAATGTCTGCAGAAAAACTGAAAATAATCAGCAGAAACATGTTGAAAAAGAAGAAGAATAAGAAAATTGGTTCTGCCCGCAAACTTTGAGGCATAAATATTACACGTGCAACGGTGTCCTCTAATAGATGGGTAACAGTTGATTTACCAGATTTGCAAGTTCCCTTAATGGACGATATTCTCCAAATGCTTTCACCAAAGTCAGAATGTTCTTTTTGGGGTCAGGTCGAGCAAGAGCAAGAATCATGGGTTTACGCGGATTAGTGAAAAACCTCATGATCTGCAAAGTATAGCAATAGTAAGTCAGGTGAAAATGATCAAAAGCAATAAAAAAAATTAACAAACCCTATCATCATATAGTGATGATTTTTCATGTAAAATGCAGCCGTTTAAATAGTTTCATGATTCAACACAGATAATATGTTACGCACAAACCTCAGCCCAAATTGGGGGATCAGGTGAAGCGGGATTCTCTTCATTTCCTTCTACATCGCCATCAATATCACCATCATTTACAACTATATGATGGAATTCCATTCCAGGGGGAATCACCTGCAAATCATACAGAATAGCACAAAAGCAGGTGGTTTTAGTCAAATCCAACAATAAAATATGCTAAAAAACATTCAGAGATCTATTAAGCAACTATTTGGATGATATATACTTACAACCATACGAGGCATGAAACGACCATAGCAATTGACACCTCGCTTAATTCTAGCTCGTAATTTCCTCTCAAGTATAACATCAAATCCATCATATAAGCACCACTGCTCATCTATTTCCTGCCTAGTACTTGTAATAACAATTTCAGAGGCATCAAGAGCCAATTCCTCAGCTTCAATCCTACGGTTTATCTTATAAGTTGCATTAATTTCATCCCGGGTCATGCGTCCCTGTTTCAGAAGTTGTTCGAGCTTATCTCTGCCCAAAGAATGACCAGTGAAAACCATTGGTACATTTAGCGCCCCTGAGAGGAGTGCTGCGGAATCACCAGCATCAGCATAATGACCATGGATAGCTGCTGGCCATACAGGTTGCCCCCAACCAATTTGCTCTCCCAGGACTTTGGACATCTGCATGATGTGGCTCAGTGCACCATCCACAAACTCTTGAATGTATGGCCAGAGAAGCTCTTTAGGAATATATTTATCTCTTGGACCAAATGGTATTCGTACTATATAAGCGCCGCTGCTCTCTCCGACTTCATGAAAATTTTCAGAATGACTGGGAGCTAACATCTCTGTAGGTTCTCCATAGCTCCAATCAAAATTTGGCGCTGATATTTGCCTGGTCAGTAAATCAACCCTATAAACTCCAGGCATTGAGCCCAATGCCCTGGCAAGCTCTACAACGTATTTTACCTATTGAAAAATGGAAATCATAACATTAGTCGAGTAAAGCAACATATCTGACCAGTTAATAAATGAAAGCCATCCCATAAATTGTGAAGTCACGATAATGGAAAGCTTTTAAACAGAGAAACAAATCAGCAGATTGTTTTATTCTTCAAGAAATTGCAAATCACCTTTTTCAACCTATCCGAAATGCTTACTAGTGGTGTAACAAAGCTTAGCTTGAGCAAGCCTAGTCTTGTTTGGTGTTCGGCTCATTCAAGATTTCATTTATTCGAAATCGATTCCCATTTGAAGTAATTCACAAATAGCATGTTCGTATTCAGCTAAATTCAAATTCATTTGTTCATTTGCAATTCGTGTTCGACTCGAATTTATCTTAAATGATTTAAAAAATAATAAACTTCAACATTTTTTTTAAAATAAAGCATTAAAATCAATATAAAAAGCTATAATATTTATTATTCATTTACTCACTTAATTAATTCGATCAAAAATGAGTCAAACATAATCAAGCAAAGGTTGTCACGTGCTCGACTTGTTTATGAATCGAACTCTAAAATAATCTTTCATGTTCGGCTCACTTGTTTAAAAAATAAATTGAAAATGAGCTACATAGTGAGTAAAACATGAGTTATTAGCAAACAAAAAACTGTTTTGACAAACCTAACGATTACAAAAACAAACTACTAATGCACGTGTAAATTTTCAAGGCAATATTACCTGACCGCCAGTGTCAGAATCTCGACCAAGCTCCATATTTTCACCACGTATCAGACCATGAATGCTGCATGTAAAAAAGCAACATTAGAAATTCCATCAAATGCAATGAAGACTGCCCACAAAGATATTGATCAACAAGCTGTGCAAACTTCATTCATAACAAATCATTTCTGCCAAATTCCACTACTTTTGTGGAATGAAGACTCATATGAGCAAGCATTGAATAAGTGATCATACATCGATAATATGAGAGCAACACATCATGCAGTTACAATCTTTTTCAAAGTTTTGATATGCTCAAAATGATAATAAAGAAATGAGTGGACAAAATTAGAATATCTCCTGCAATAAATCCAACAAGTTATCAAGAAAACATATGAGTATCCAAGAGCATCATGTTTGGCACTTATAGTGGAATTTCATACATTGCTTAAATGATGGATTACAAAACTAGTGCAAGCGAGAAAACCATCAAAAATCTACCTGGTATCTGCAATGAATTTTAAAATCTTTGTTCATCAAGCTGTCAAGGAATAGAATAGAAAAAAAAAAAATGGCATCTTGTTTATTTATGCAACTATTTTAATCTCAGGTATCTGAAATGCTCTATTTAATCCAATAAATCCTCAGATATGATCCAAAATAATCCCTTTTTTGGATTATTTTGGATCCAATACGAGAAATCAAAGGAATATTTTGAATGAAATTTGACAAGTCAACAACAACAAAAACAATAACCTTCATCCCACTACGTGGTGTCGGCTACATGAATCATTTTTCTCCATTGCGTCCTATTTAGTGTCATTTTTTCATTTAATTCTAGTAAATTAAGATCATTTTTTATACAATATGTCCAAATCTTCTTAGGTCTACCTCTGCCTTTCTTAATATAAGTCGAATATAAAATATCTACTCTTCTAATCGAATCATCAGATGGTCGGCGTTTGATGTGACCAAACCATCTAAGACGACTCTCTCTAATTTTGTCCGTCACTAGAGCTACACCAACCCAATCACAAATATCTTCATTTCGCATTTTGTCTCTAAGTGTAAAGCCACTCATCCACCTAATCATTCTCATCTCGGCAACAATTAACTTAGTTTTATGCTTCTCTTTTGAAGGCCAACATTCAGCACCATAGAGCATTGCAGGTCTCACCATCATCTTATAAATTGTTTCTTTCAGTCTAAGCGGTACTTTTCTATCACACACTAGGCCCGAAGCATTCCTCCACTTCAACAAACCAACTTGAATTCTACTAATAACATCCCCATCAATATCACCATCACTTTGAACAAGAGACCCAAGAGAGAAAATTAATAAAATAGAAGATGAGAATGTTTGACTAATGAAATTTGATAAGTCAAATTCATAAATTGGAAGAAAAAACTCTATTTTGACCTTTTTTTCTCGAATAGGAAATTAATAAAATAAAATGAATCTATATGTAAAAAATATGGGGCGATATGACATATTGTGCGACTTAGCCAAGATCAAACCAAGACAAGAATTTGATTGTTACCAATTCTTAAATTATTAATGAGATGCTAGTGTGCACACTAAAATTAGCTTTTACTTATTAGTAACAAGGATATTGAGACATGTCTCTAAGAAACAAAGATAATTCAAGTCAATTTACAAGAGTGACTTAATAGAAAACGAATTGATACATTTACCTGATTAACACTATATACAACTTTTTCTCCTTAAGCTGACTGGCCCAAGCATCAAGAGCATCAATTGAGCTGATCCTAGGCATTCTCCCTCTTGTGCTATCTCCATGGGAAGACAACTCACCAACAACATCTCCTTTCTCTCCTTCAGACAAATCTTCTGACATATCAGCAGTAGCATCTCGGCGGCCTCTTTCTCGTTCTAATCGGCGCTTTGACAAACGTTGGGCTTCCTCTCCTTCTATCTGAAGAAATTGAGATAAAAGCAACCAATTCAATATGTGGAAATACATCATGGAGCATTCTTGAAATACAAAAAGACAACAAAATTAGCATGTTTAATGTAAGGACATAAGAAAATACCTAAGCAATGCCATTCATGCATCATTTAATTAAAAGCAGAAAGAAAATAGATATCAATGGATTTCTTCATTTATTTTTTTATGTAAAATGCACAGACACTGATAAAAAACAATGAACAAGTGATGTTTGTCAATAGTGAACAATGCACTATTCACAATTATCCATTGAAGCATTGTGCAGCATATAGCTTGACACAAACAATACTACAAAAAAAATTTAAATAATATTAATAATTCACCACTATGAAAAAATAGCTAAAAACATAAAACAAAAAAGACAATCTCACATAAGTAGAACACAAGATCAACAAGAGATAATGAGAATGAATACAAACTGTCATGGCAAAGAAAACAATGTGGCGGGTAGCGATAAATAATATAGATTAAAATGCAAGAAATTAGAGCTTAGCCTTTCATAAAGAAAGATGACCATATATATTTTCAAGGTCTGCACTCAATATTCTTAGAATGATGATCACCATCATAAACCAAAAACCTCTTAATTTTAGCCATGCTCGTCTCCCACAATGTCATCTTTTTCATCATCCTTATCTTCTACAAGATAGCCTTATTCTCATCACATCCTTTGAACCAAGTAAAATTGCATGCATTATTTGTGCCTTGGAATATGCACTGTAGTGTATTTAAAGCACAGATAGCACATGCTATTTTCATCATCTATGCCTTAAAATGCCTCACTGTGCAATGAGCAAGCCATAGAACACTATTTTATACTGCAGAGCAGTATCAAACAAGCAATAAGAAGAATGCTTTGCTAGTCATGAGGAGGTAAGAAATTAAAGATAATAACCTAACCAAAACCAAAAATACCTGATAGGAAAACCTGCCATATCAAGAGCCCTAGAAATAAAGCACGGCGTTGTTTTAGGATACAATGCCAATGCAATTTTCATTAAGGATGCAATTAGTTTGCAATATTTATGATGACTGCGGTAAAAGGAAAAACAAAATACCGTATGCTCGACATATGATAAATATTTTGTACTTCCTTGGATATAAGCTAGTATTTTGTATTGAAAGGGTGCAAAGAAAAAAGATAGATGGCTAAAGAATAAATACTCTTGTTTCAGTAAGAAAGTGCATAAAGGAAAACTAGTAAGCAATCTAAAAGACTGATCAAAAAATTCAAAGAAAGGAAACACACATTGTAAAATTTAAGTTTAGTCTCGCACAAAAGATAATTCACTAGAGTTTCAAAGCTAGATGGAAATATTAAAAATATGATGCACAAAGTGTTAAGAGGATGGATGCTGCAGAGAGGATGGATGCTGCACTAGTACAATGAGATTTTACACACCTACGCCATCATTGTAAGAACATTACGATCAAATTTCTCATCATTTGACCAGGCTATGTAGATGATACAAAACATAAGAACTTCGCATAAAATTCAGCTTCATTTTAGATTTTTTATAACATAAATTCCTAAATTTAACAGATACAATAACAAAGAAGATTCCAATTACATTTTTGCATCAGGGATCACCTTCTGGGGAAACTATGAAATAAGAAAGTAGTACATCAAATTAAATTTTGATTCAATCTGACATAGATGAATTATCCAAACAACAAGAAGTGTCCTGATTTCTTGCTTATGCAAAATGAAGTGTGTTACGCAGGACCTTAAAATCTAGTACACCAGAATCAATGAAAAGCAGCAACAGAGCCAATGATAACTCTAACATGAACTTTTACTGGTGTCTCTAACAGCTACCATCAAAAGCAAACATAATAGCACGTCATCTTCTAAAAAAATATTTGGAAAGTACAAACTATTGATGTTAGCAACCATAATTACATAAAAATGAAAAATGAACAAATTTGGCAAAAAATCAAAGCCAGCCACAAAATTTCCAGTCCCGCGACAATAAGATTAATCAGAGCAAAGCTTTGGTACAAACATAAGCAAATAGATCAAACCTGCTTCTTCTTGCGGGCAAGGTTCCAAATTCTCCAACACATATTCTCCAGCCTCGTATTCCTCTCCTGCGGACTCCTCGTTGATGCAGCCTACCCAAATAGCCCAAAAAAAAAAAAAACGCAATAGCAAAATCAGTTCAATCCCAAGCCCAAGCCTAACCCCATTAACCTCATATCCATCGCTGCCGATTTCGAAAAAAAGGAGAAACGAGAAGACCACTCACCCGAAGCCATGACTTGTAAAGATCTGTTTCATCGAATCCGGTGATGACTTCCTCCACGAAGTACTTCGTGGGGCTAAACCTTCCCCTCTCTCGCAACAGTAGCGAGGACTTGGAGGCGTCGATAGACGGCCCTGCATCCAGAATCGCTTCAAGATAGCTGTTAATCCAGTCGTTTCCAGCCATTGCTGCGATGAGTACAGAACAGAGCAGCGAAGCAGAAGAGATGCGTCTGTTATCAAAAGACCACAGTTTCGTGAGAATTAGAGACGGGTTTTACTGCCTTATTGCCTGTAACTATGAATTTATAGGGCCGGGATAGAGACGGAAAGAGAATGATAAAGAGACAGAGAAAGAATCGGCGGCAGAGGAGAGGGGTTGCGCGGATGGAGGCTTGCGGCTATATCGGGACGATTCCTGTGGACGCACAACTACATAAAAACTCTCGCAGTTTCTCGGTAAACCGGGGAAAAAATTTGCCTACGTACGTCCTAGGCCAATGGCGGCTTGACAAATTTCAAATGTGACATGTCGGCCCGGCTCGCTCGGTTATTATCGAGTTATAACTGACGCATACATTCTATGTAACTGAGCTGATAATTACTGCGGTACAGCTCAAATAACGGGTTTGTAGACGTTGCAGTAACCGAGAGAGCTCTAATAATTATTCTGTAACACGGGTATACTTTTTTATAAAAGTGGTTGCAACCATACTCAAGAATGATGTTTGTCAACTTGTAATTCTTTGCTTTTGAATTTGTTCCTCTTTAGCTGGGGCATCTTCCACACAAGCTTATAAGGTCGCCCATGTATCAAATATTAAAGAGACTAACTTTTTTATCTGACTGAGGAGAAACTTTAGTATAATGTTGGGGAAGGGGGCGTTGAGGAAGAGCTCTTTGTGGTGAAATTTGCCCCTAGCCTAAGAGTGGTTCTTGCATACTCAATGTCTGAAAGAGATGTAGGTTAACTACCCTACCAGTGTCATGTTTGGGATATTAACATGAATGACCTTTTGAGACTACAGTGATGGTTGCCCCCATATCATGGAAGTAGTTTTCATAGATTTTGTATTTGAGAGAGATGCAGTAAAACTCACTTGCCACAATTGTGCCCAAAAAATCAACATGAATCACCTTTCGAGATTTTAGTGAAGGTTGTCACCCAAATCAAAGAATGCAAAGAAAAGATCTTCAATAGGTACAAAGGAGCTTCCTTCTCTTATTAGATGATGTATATCATTTAGAAATGATGTAGGGGCTTGACATCTTAAACTTGAAGAGTGTGTTGAACGGCACTTCGCTTCTCACAAATGGCACCAAACTATTTAATGACCAAATATTAATGGAAATAAGGTTAATATTTTGCATCTTAACGTTCCACAAAAAACCAGCACACACTTAGTTAAAGTTACATGTAAAGACATTAGAAGTTTTAATATTGAAAATCCATAAAAACAAAAAAAACTATAGAGCCTAACCAAATTGAAATAGTTAACGATGTAATGGTGAGTACACAGACCCACTTTTCTCCTGAGTTAGGGGAGATGGAATTACAAAATTTATATACAATAATATTTCAGTAATAATAGCCATAATGGGCCATGAAGGACGTTGTCAGTTTCTATGGAGGCAATAGTCAATCCTGAATGTTATAGATGATGGTTATAGAACTAGCTTTCCTTAAAGGTCGTAGTTGAAATCCATGGTAATAGTTGGCCATGTGGGTCATATAAGGTTTCATCAGGGGTGTCGATTGACCATAGAGGTTGTAGAAGGGAACTGAAATAGTGTTTGTATGCTACAAAGGCCAAAGTTGGAAGTTGAGTGAGCTATGAGCCGCACAAGCTATAGTTGGTCACATAAGTCATAATGGGGATTTGTAATAACATCTATAGGCTGCAAAGACTAGAGTTGGGAGCACCTTGAACTATAATTTCCGTAGACTATAAATGCCAGAGTTGGAAACTGTGTAAGGTGTGATAACGTTTGAAGATGGTAGAGACAAGGTCCGTAAGTAACAGAGGCTAGAGTTGGGAATTGCATTAGTTGTTAGCCACATAGATTATAGTTGGTCACATATGTCATAGAGAGGAGCAATGTTAACATATTTATGTTGTAGTGATCAGAGTTGGGAGTTACATGAGCTCTGTTAACCCCCGTAGGCCATAGAGGCCGAAGTTGGGGGTTGCATGAGCTATGATAACATCCATATATTACAGAGGCTAGAGTTAGAAGATACTTGAGTTGTGGACGACGTGGGTTGTAATTAGTCATATAGGTCGTACTGGTGGGTAAAGAGGAGAAAGCTTCAAGAATCCAATAAAAGTAATTGTTTCCTGAGTACGGTAGTTGTATGTAGTTATTTAAGCGTGTTTTTGTTACATCTTATGCAAATTGCACGTTCTACCATCTTCAGAGCATTATTAAACTATCTTCGATGTGCATTATTATACAATCTTTGAGAAGTGATGCTTCGTATGATGTTTCATTGTTCCGTAGCATATGTTGAGATTCCTCAGTGCACGTAACGATTCTATAGTGCTCGTGGTGATTCCACAAATGGCTTTGTTGTGATGAGCATGGGGCTACCGACGATGATCGACATAGGCGCGTCAGCATTGGTTGATGGCGGTCGATGGCTACAAGAGCTGACGGTGTTTGTTGTACCTTCTGCATAGAATAATGAACCTCAGCTCGTTCTCCTCAAAGCTCCACGCTCCCTCTGGTTTAAGGTTTAGGTCTCCTCTCATGATGGGGGTGGGGCTTATTTATAAAGTCTGGGAGAGGTTCTTTACAAATAAGGACAGAATCTAAAACACTCCATCATACGACCCAAATAGGTTCCTTTGATTGGATGATGTTTTATGGAAATTTGAGTGTCTTAACAATATGAGAATTGAGCGATTTTGAGGTTGTCAGATTCATATCCTCGAGCTGCTTGAATTGATCGTAAGCTTGTCGGATCTGAAATCCATTAGAAATTCCAATCGGACACTGGAAGGTTCAAAAAATAGCTTAATAGCACGATTTATGCTTGATTTGGCTTGGATTGGATAAACATTTGTATGATTATGTTCATCTCATTGAACCGTTTAGTTTTACTATTAGTGTATTGATATCAGAGTTTTGAATTTTTTTTTTTTAGTTCAAGTTTAAATATTCCTTGCTCAAAATTTGCTTCAAGGTTTGTGTTGTGCCTTGATATCCATGCCAAAAAATAAAAATTTGATGATGGTGCATCCATATTCTTGTTTTTCATAACATTAATGATTAGATAGGATTAACAAAGAGTAAATCAAAAAAGCACAGCTTAGACCTAGACCAAAACCTCATTTTTTGTGGTGTGAAACTTATTTTGCTTTTACCTATTATAGAAAAAGTAAAGACTCTCTTGATAAGACAAATTTCCTTCAAATTAATAATGTCTCAAAAACTTGATGTTAATTAACTCTAAATTTGTTTATAGTTTTAATGGACTTACAAAATTAGATAACCCCAATGTATAATAAATATTTATGTATTGAAATATTACAAATTTCTCAAATATGAGTCTCAATAAAAGTGAAAATTCTAACAATTTTAGAAAAAAAAATCAAAAGTTTGGGTGGGATTAATAGAATATTAGCAGCTGTATTAAGTGACGCATGATGCGATTTGTTGAAATCCCGTAAACTGCCTCAAGAATAGTCTTCAGTCAATGTCCATTATGATGGCTAATGATCCAAAATTTTTCTTAAAAATGTTTTTTGTTAAAAAAAAAAAAAATGGATTTGTTTGAACGTTGGTTTCGTGTTAAATTATGAACGACATAACAATATTTTGTTCACTTCAAACCGTATTAATTTGGCAATATATATTCATAATAAAATTACGACTGACAAAATCTTCCATTGGAAAATACTAAAAGGTATGGATATCTTGGAGATATTTGATGAAAATAATAATCAGATGATTTTGCACTTATTTTTATGTGTTTGCATATCTAACATTTAAAAATGTCATTTTTTACATACACACCACCTTACCTATGCATAAAATAGTGCATTTCACTTTCTAAAAGTTCAAATGATGATAATTTTGATGTTATATGGCGGGTATTATTATAAGAAATAGCATTTTTTGATTTTTGAGTATTTACTTGATGAAAATTTGAACATTTATTTCTTACAAAATGTTGAGGTTAATAATACTGTATTAAGGCACAAAACACTGAATTGATTAATTCTGAATCAAAGATAACAATGTCAAAATTAATTCAGCACCCTACGTACCACAAATATTATCGATATAATCTTCATTTGACATTTAAAATATTTTATAAAATTAACAGAATCTTTTATAATGACACAATATAAATCATTTTAGAAATGAATCGGACTTTAATCAAGTTGAAATAAAAATATCTAATTTTGCATTTAAGTCGGCCTCAAACGAACCACAAAGTCATAACGATAACGCGATAAATTTTATACCGATTTTCCACAATTAATTTTAGGAAGATTTACGTGCATGCCACTGAGTTCATAAGAATTTACATATGCACCTAAACTTAAATTTTTACGCATAAGCTACTTAAATTATGCATGAAAAAAAGGTGCATTTCATTTTTTGAAAGTTGGAGGATGATTCGCATCCATTCACATTTTCTTATGTATTTACATATTTGGCATATAACTTAAATTTTTCATGCATACCACCATACCAATACATGAAAAGGTGTATTTGGTTTTTTAAAAATTAAAATGATGATATTTTTTATATGATTTGAATATTTTGGATGGTAGAAATGTGAAAAAAAAAACAAAGCTTAAGTGTTAGATATGTAAATAGTAAATACATAGGAATTGGGTGGTATGTATCTTAATGCTCCTTAATTACAGAAGTTACCTTGGTCTAACCTCAAGGTCATGTTAGACTGGAGCTGCTATTACGGCTGAATAGCTCGAACTCGGATTGGGGCATGCAACAAATGTCTTTATTGTTATTTTTTATATAATAGTACCAGTTCCGAACTCACAATCAATCATAGTCCATTCTGTCTTAGAACTAACAACGACTTCTATTTATAAAGAAAAGGGAAGTAACTTCATGTAAATGAACTAAAAGAAAATATATCCATATTTCTACAAAAAAGCCAATTAAATATACTTGCATACAAACTAAACTCTCGGTAAAGTGACAGTTAATACGAAAATTAACTACAAAAAAATATTCAGTATTATAATTCAAACTTGGACGTAACATCAAATACTAACTGTACATGTGGCTAATTCATGTGCAATGCGATCTCTCAACGACATAGACGTGTCGTCATTCTCATCGTCATCACGTCCAGGCTGACTCAACGATTCATCTCCCACATGATATCCTTGTGCCTCCAAAGTAAAAAATTCAACATTTTCATCAAATTCTCCTGAATTAGAACCAGATTGAGAATGATGCCTGCGAATGTAATTATGCAATGCCATAGTTGCTGCTATTATCAACTTTTGCTTCTCATTAGAAAAAAAAGGCATATCCTGCAACACAGTCCACTTTTCCTTCCAAATTTTAAAAGCCCTTTTGACGACATTATGGAGTGCTGAATGCTTCTCATTAAAAATCTTCTGATATTCATGTGAATACTCCATATATGGTTTTAAAAAACCTTGTCTCATTGGATATTGAGAATTCACAAGATAATATTTTCCTGAATATAAACTTTTAGATTAAAAATAAAAATTTTTATGTTTGCTCATATCTTCCGTTTTTAGCAAAAGACTAACCTTTAAATGCAACAGGAAAATTATATGATGGGTCTCCAATAACATGGGTCAAGATTGTTGCATCCTTTGTTGTTCCCTCCCAACCAGGGACAACAAAAGTAAAACACATGTTGAAATCACAAATAGCCAAAACTTTCTGTTTGGGACACTCTTTCTTCCCCGTGTAAACAATTTGATTATTAACAGGAACACGAGCTTTGACATGAGTAATATCTATTACACCAATACAATCCTGACAAACAAGAAAACCAAAGTTTTAGTAAAAGCTTTCGAAAGAAGATTTACATACATACTACTCAATTCTTATGTATTTGCATATCAACAAAAAATTTAAATTTTTACTTACACCTTATGTATGCATGAAAAATGTGTATTTCACTTTTTAAAAGTTAAAATGACGATATTTTTTATGTGACACGAAAGATTTGGGTGATCTAAATGCGAAAATTAAAATTTAGGTGTTCAATAGATAGAAATCAGTGGCACGTCAGTAAATGGTGAATCAACTTGCCTTGAAGTATGGCAGACACTTGGCATCCCTTGCATTCTCCGGTTCAAAATCAATGGGAGAGATTATATCCATAGACATACGAACAAGTGCTGAAAGGCCCTCGTTGAAATATCTACTAACAGTCTCCCCTGAATGTTGGAATCGTTTGCAGACAGTTCTGTTGGATTCATTGCGTCCAAGAACAGATAAAGTCATGGCAAGTACCTCTTTGATTGAAGTGCTTCTAGAGCCTCTCAAACCATATTTAGATCCCAGTTCTCCTAGAAGATCGAGGAAGACTTCCTTCGGCATTCTGAAGGCCTCAAGGCATAGACATGGATTGCCATTAAGCACGTTTTGAACCCACAACTCTCCGGTATCTTTTAATGGCATGGATGGAACCTTACATATGTACTTCTGATGATACATGTATATGGCACAAGTGGCGGCCACAAATAAGTTATTGAAGTGAATTTCATCTTCTTCATATTCCATATAATCCGGTTCACTTCCAGCCGATAAACCATTTGAATCATCACTTATCATGACCTGCATGTTTAACTATTTTTTGGTAAGTGGAATTTGCATAAATTTTAACTCCCCGTAATATGAACATGTATAGAGTTTGAAAATCAAAATCATCAGAAAATAAACTTGATGGGTCACATTTAGAAACATTTCAGAACAATGAATAAATTCATTGCAAATTACAACGAAGTACAGAAAAAAAATTAACAAATTGAAGGTGACAGTAGAAAATGTAATCATTCTGCTAACACTCGCATTCTTTGGTAACAAACATTGAAGGGAGAATGTATAGAGTGGAGGGAGGATGGATATTGACCCGTAGACTCCAATGAAGTAATTTTTCCAACAAATATCTTCTCAATATATATAAAAAAAATTATATTTCCACTCATCATTATACATCGAAAATGTTGCATTTCCAGACCAGAGTTTTCCAACCAGTTTCTCCTCAATATATATCTAAAAATGCAGTGCAGAAAGGCTACTTCTCGATAAGAATCTTTCTAAATCTTTAAAGTAGCTGCAGGTTCCCTTACCTATAATGTCTAATAAATTTCATGCATAGGTGAAAGTAAAAAATCAGCACTAAGGCTAATTAACCAGAGCACAATGCAGCTAGTTTACAATTTTTTTGGATATTGCCCCTGACAATTTAGGCCTACAAGTATGTGAAATACTTGAGCAGGCCCTCTCTTCTTCTATATGATCATAAAAAGATATTTTCCAATTTTTGGGATTCAAACGATTTGAAACTTAAGAAGAAAAAGTTCCTTGTTAGCTTCTAATCCACCAAACTTAAGGTAAATAAGAGATATTGTTTATCCAGTAGAAATCAAACAAAAACATGGTTTCCTAAAGAATTTATAATGAATGGCCAAGCTAGGAACAGAAGGATAATGCAATGAATTAGACAAATAGCATTAAATAATATTACACTATTATTCAAAAAAAATGCTACAGTCAATATGAGACAAATATTAAAAAGCATAATGAATCAAAGAGGCTCCAGGTGTGACAAAAATGAGATAGATGCTTGCATATCGATCACTTGAAACAAACATGCTTTAGAGACCAAAAGGATCTACAAAAATCAATAAAAAATGAATAAATAACTGAATGCCCGCTACAGAATGGAAGGTAAACTCGAAAAATAGACTGAATATAGTAAAAAAAACTTGCACGGTATAAATAATAAACCCTAGTATTATCAATAAAACTACTACATTCATTTAACAATAAGTGATGTATAAAAAATGAAGCTTCATAAAGCAACCCCAAATTTTTGGGATAAGGTTAGTATAAGTTTAGTCATAATGATGTTGATGCTATTATGCATGTGACAATTGAGCTGTATCCTTACAGTCATTTACTTCTTTAAATAAATTTTACAAAATCTTAAACAGAGAGAATGAAAATAGTTACCTGGGGTATCTGAAACAGATGCAAAAACCTTATATGCTTGGAAATAAACACACAAATGCAATGCAACAACTACATAATCCTAAAACCTTAGCATAGTGATATACACATAGCCTCAATACATGGAGATGATCTCTATATTTTTAAAATTCATGAGAATTATGCGTTTATTTCATTTGCAATGTGTGGGTCTGGGATAATACTCAGAAGCAACATGAGAAAACACCATAGAAGAAGCCATGCAAGAATTTGAGAGGATCCACACAAACTGATAGGAAAAATTAGAAGTAGATGATGATTTTTATGTGTCAAGGTATGCACATGCACGTTCTTTCCGAAAATATTTGACCATAATCTATAATAGTTTAAGGATTAATCAGAAAAATCACCTCTAATATAAATGAAATCACCAAAAAGCACAGATAGCAACTTTGAACGTTTTTCTCCATAACTTCTCAACAACATTAGGGTTGTTAACGATCTAATTTCGAGCCGAGTTCGGGTTGACTCAAAATCGGCTAAAAAAAGTTCTATCCAAAACTTTAGCTCGTAGCTGAGCTCGTTTATTTCGATCCGATCTCAATCTAAGCCAAAATTCGAATCAATTTTCGAGTGATTGACAATCTTTAAGCTAAATTTGTTAAATTCATGGCCCTAACATCACTAAGGTAATTAACTATCCAAAATTTTGGCTCATAGCTCAGCTCTTTTATTTCGATCCAAGCTTGATCCGAGACAAAATTAGAATCAATTTTCGAGTGATTAACGATCATCGAGCTAAACTCACAGCCATAAGAAAAATTGAACAGAGAAAGCATCCACTAATGAGAAGAGGATGATTTCTTATAGTGTATTCAACAATGATTAAAAGTATCTTATTTATAAAATCTAAATAACTACAAATCATATTTCCTAGCAAAGAGTCATGTCCTTTGATAAAGAAGAATGCCCCTTCGTAAGGAAGCATCACTTTCTATAAAATTAAGAACTTATTAAAAACCAATGGAAGTTTTCCTATAGAAAAGCCTTTGATGAACCAGTACATCCTTGGCAAAATAAACAAGATCCCGTAAATCTTGCGTTGAGGTGGAGTTAAGGAGATATAACAGGATTCAAAAGCCTCATGAGCTTGTCACATCAAAGAAGAAATGTTATCAATGCTCGCTTAAAAAACTTCTAGACCTAAAAGGCCAATTGTTGTTATCATGGCCCTCATTATCATCATTGCTAAGATGTTAGTGTAAGGTAGTTTCGTAGTTTGTAAGATAAAAGCTTTCAATACATATATCTTTGAGCTTAAATATAATATTGGATTTTTTTTGTTTTCTTTTTTTTTATAATATTAGATGTCATTAGAGTGTTGTGTTAATGTCATTATTAACTTTTTTTATTTTATTTTGATCAGAATCAAACCTGGCACAATATTATTATAAATTTTTAGAAAAAGTTGTTCTTGTGGAGATTACACTTGTGAGCGGTAAAAGAAGAAGCAATGGATGAAAAAGTGGAACAACAAAACAAAAATCTCTTAAACTGCTGTCTATCTTATTTTTAATCAATTCAACTATGTTTTATTTTACAATGGTAAGTATTTATGGACTACTATCTGCTGAAATTAGTTATGCTGCAATGTGATTTATGTCCTCGATTGATTCAGTTATTCATCTGCGGTAAAGATCTTTTGATGCACTATAATCATGTGCAGAAACCGTGGACACCAGCTTGGGCATGTGGCTTGCAGTTTTTGGTATCACCTTCCCTCAAGTTGATGGACTATCTTGGAGCACCAACTGGTTGCACAACTTACATAATCATTTGGCGAGTAGTGATTTTGTGAAAAGATATGCTATATGATTTTTGGTATTAATGTAATGAATTGTGATGTAATTTAATTTGATGCAGTCATGGATGAAATGATAGTCCACTTCGATAAATTTTGTTATGGCGTGAAAACCGGATTGTTTGCTAGTGCGAGTGCTGATATGCTATCTCAAAGGAGAAGTGTAGGTGCAGTCTAAGTTAACTGAGAGTCATTGAGTAGTCTACGCAGCCATATGATGTCTGCAGCTTTTGTAATATGTGCCATATGCTCTGCTTCAATAGAAGACCGGGCTACAGTGAGGAGCTATAGTGGGTTGCTTTTCAACATGCCATGAGATGAGAGTCCTGTCAAGGAAAGCAATATCCAAAAACTGATTTCCTATCATCGTGATCAATTGCCCAATCTGAATCCAAGAATACATTAAGTGATGATTTATCAGGATAAATATGCAAGCCATAGTTAATGGTGCCCTGGATATACCTTAGAAATTGTTTTAAGTTGTGTGAAGTCTAAATTGAGAGGTTGATGAAGTTGTTGGCACAATTTGTTAACTAAAAATGTAAAGTGTGGCCGAGAAACCCTACTAGCTGCCAATAGAGATATGGGTTGGAATATGGTTGCATATCTTTGGCATGGAAGTTTGTTTGTTGGAAGATGGATTTTGTATCAGTTTGGATTGGTTCATTCCCATATGATGATCCGATTAGATGGTGATATAGATGGCGATATAGATGGGGATGTTAATAGTAGAATTCAAGTTGGGTGGTTGAAGTGGAGGAATGCTTCGGGCCTTTTGTGTAATAGAAAAGTACCACTTAGACTGAAAGGAAAATTTTATAAGACGATGGTGAGACCTGCAATGCTCTATGGCGCTGAATGTTGGCCTTTAAAAGAGAAGCATAATAATAAGTTAAGTGTTGCTGAGATGAGAATGATTAGGTGGATGAGTGGCTTTACACTTAGACACAAAATGCGAAATGAATATATTCGTGATAGGGTTGGTGTAGCTCCTGTGACGGACAAAATTAGAGAAAGTCGTCTTAGATGGTTTGGTCACATTAAACGTCAACCATCTGATGATCCGATTAGGAGAGTAGATGTTTTAGATTCGACTTGTGTTAAGAAAGGCATGGGTAGACCTAGGAAGACTTGGGCTTATTGTATTAAAAATGATCTTAATTTACTAGAACTAAATGAAAATATGACACTAAATAGGACGCAATGGAGAAAAAAGATTCATGTAGCCGACCCCGCGTAGTGGGATTAAGGCTTGGTTGTTGTTTGCATTGGTTCATTCCCGCTTTTGATAGTAGCTCACAAGCGCAGGCAGATTGGCTAAGGTATCTTCATGTATGTGTTGATATGATTTGTATGCCTAGGAAATTTGACACTTGGTCTGATCTTTGAGATTGAACTTGAACTTTAGTGTGGTTATAAGTTGTTGATTGAAGATTGGGTTGTTTCTTGTAAGAAGCGGGTCTTCTACCTTTATCAAAAAGTAGGCTTGGGTTGTTGATTTTGTGTAGAGCATTGGAGAAAGATCGGCAATGTTGAAGGAGAACTCAAGAGTTTAAAGGGTGGAGGAAAAGGTATTAAACCATTGGCTAGGCGACTGTATCAGCCCAAAGATGGCCATTTGGAAAAGGCACGTGTGATATGGTTGTTGGAGATCTCAAAATCTCAGTGGTTGTGCCATATACACAGTTTTGAAGAGCTGGCCATTTAGAAATGCATTCAGAATGCTAGCTAGGTGATCAGCCATTTGTGGTTGGTAGTTATGGTAAGAAGTCTGAATTGTTGGAAACTTTGTGATCGGGCTGAAAGTTTGATCGTAATCTCGCCATGTTACTGTCGATTTTCTTGGGTGACAAACCTCGCTTTATATCTAGCTACTGTGCCATTGTTGTGATATTTGAGTTTGCAAAGTCCATCTACATCCAAGTATCTATTGATTGGATGAAGGAGATACTAAAATCCACATTTGTTGTAAGAGCAATGCTTGAATTTCTTCAAACAGAACCTTTCCCTTTTGGGAGATTTTATGGTTGTTGGATAACTACTTGGCTCTTGAGGTGAGGTGTCGATAATATGATGTAAATTCAGGATTTTTCTAGGTTTGAGCTTCCCAGTGTGTAACTGAGTGACCATTTGTTGTTTCGTAGGTTGCAAAGGATGTTGGGACTGGGATGGCAACAGTGATGGTGAAGATGGAGCAGGATTGCTACTGAATGACGAGATAGTTACTGTAATATTGAAGAAGGTTGAAATTATGTGGCAGATGTGGGAACTTGAGTGAGTGGAGGGTGGTAGGTGGTGACAGGAGAGTTAAGAGATTGAGTAGATTGTTGTGAAGTTGATTGGATTGGGAAGCTTGTTTCTACAAATGACATGAAATGTAGATTTGTCCAGTGGTTAAATTCATAAACTTATAACATTTGTGATGAGTTGCATAACAGATAAAAGCACATGGGACAGCTCTGGCAGTAGTTTATTAAGTGTTAATGGTTGTAGCCAAGGTGGCATAAGCAACTGAATATTTTAAGATCTGTGTATCTGGGCGGCTTATTTTATAGTTGTTGAAATGATTGATGTTTAGTGTTTGAGGAAGTGAGTAGATTGATGAGGTAAACATCAATTTATACGGGTGTGTCCATAAATAATTGGGAAAGTGTGTTGTAAGTTGAAGGGCCTAAACCACCCCAAGGATATGGCGGTTCTTACATTCAGCAAAGCTGTTTCGCCTGAGAGTATAACGACAGCTGAATTGAAGACAGATTCCTTAGGTGATGAGATATTTTTGGAGTGTTCGGTTTATTTATTCATTTCCTTCATCAGTTTGCAGAATTTTGATGGGTTTTTTAAAATGATTTTCTAACTTTTTTTGAACTGAATGAATAGTGGAATCAGATTTAGCTCACATATAAAACAACCAGTTAGCGAGAACATTAATCAATAAACAAAATATAATAGCGATAATAAGATATATTAGAGCACAATGCAACAATGTTGTTTTAATGAAGCAAGAGTGAGTAATTATGGTTTTGCTGAGTTGATCCATCAGTCATATGGATGTGTGAATTGGGACGAGGCGTATATCCATCAAACACCTTGGCAGTAAATAATTTGAGAATCTGGGATTTCAAGGAAGGATAACTTTCTGGAGTTAATTGGGATAACCATTGATTAGATGTTGGTCATAAGAAATTTGGTTGGTGTGGGATATTTGTGATATCTAGTTTGAATGGGCTCGAATATGCTTGCGACATATTTTAGACGAGGGAGTGACAGAAATCAAAGTAATGAAAAGAAGAGTGAGATTTACCATATGGAAAAAATGAGCTCTTATGCACTTGTGAGCTGTAAATGAAGACACAATGGACGAAGAAAGGAGGACATATAGAGACCAGAAATCTCTTATCTCAGCTCTCTATTATATATTCAATTCAGCTGTGTTTACAGGTGCAAGTATTTAGAGACCATTGTGCTTGGTATCGATTGATTCAGTTATTCGTTTGTGGTTCAGATATTTTGATGGACTGTCATCATGTGCAAAAACTGTGGACACCAGCTTGGGTGGGTGGCTTATGGTTTCTGTAATTAGTTTTAAGTTTTAAACCAAGCATTAGGGAGCTCATCTCTTTCGAAAATTTTAGGAGAAAGCCCATAGTTTCTTCTGGTTTTAAACCGAATTTCTCTTCTTGATTAATCTACTTGCACCATGAAAAAAATGAGTGGTGCAAACAAACTTTGATTCAACGCTAATGATGCTTTTTATCTTCCCCCATACCTTAATTTATTAGCGTATTCATTTAAATACTAACTCCTAAAATAAAAGGCTAAACAGTTTATAAGCATTTAGTAGAGCTACACAATTGTAACAGCTTTCAGAATTTAATAGCATCAAGATTTGCTGTATCAGGATTTATAGGAATTACGACATCTCACTTGAATTAAATCCTACTTCTAGTCAAAAAGTCCCTGATTATGCTATTATCAATCTCCAAAAAGTCAAACCCTGATAAACACCCGGACGTGAAGGCTTATGATAAGGCTTCAAAAGAGACATCATCCCAGCAGTTCAAACATTAGTTTATGCCAAAAGCTAGAAAACATCAATGAAATTCAAGAAGCGAAGAAGGAGAGGTCATTAGTTTTTAGGAGAGCTTACCTCCGTTCGATTGCCTCGACTTCCACAATCAGCAGAAACCCTCGAAACTACAGTATGCAGAGAAGGGAAACCGAAGAAATTAAGCACTTCAGTTTCCAGGAAATCCAAGATCGTGCGAAACAGATTTCAAATGAACGGAAGGAATTGCTAATGAAGAAGGAAAAATTTCATTCCACAAATTCGAGTGCTTCAGTTCCAAGCTCCTCGTACCAAACTTTCGAGAGGATGATGGACCCGACACTTTCTATAACCGCCTTATTCAAATATTCCGTCCGGAGGCGATCGTGACTTGCATGACGATGTGGGTGCCGCCGTCCGTACATGATAAATATACATACATACATACATACATATATATATATATATATATATATATATATATATATATATATATATATATATACCATCTAAATTTGTATATTTATATTTATAATACCTTGATGCAATAAATCTATTTATTATAATGCCTTAGTGGTTTTGTTGATTTGTTATTAAAGATTTAATTGCTATTCATGTAAAATGTTGAATCCAAGAATGGTCTCTCAAGCACACTCAAGAAATCATCTCTTTTTTATAGGCTCAATGGTTATAAAGTGCATAATTATATGTTTGTCTTTACTTGAATATGGATGTTACATGGCATTTTGGACATAAAAAAAGAATGGATAAATAAATATAAAAAGGTCTTCGGCTCGGTTGTTCCATTAATCGGCCTCCTAGAACTGGGGGCCCTTAGGTCCACCAGGTTTAGCTGGTTGACTTAGCAGAATCAGGACTAACGGTTAAGTTGGTTGAGGGCCTTTAGTTGGCCTGGCTGAGGACTTCCACTCAGCGTGGCTGAGGGGTTTCAGTCGACCAAGTGACTCGCCCCGTAATTACATAATTATTTAAGTTTAAAAAGATGACCAAAATGTTAACCCAATTTATATTCAGCAGCTAGTATGTAAAATAAAAGTGTAATTAAATTGATTAAAGGTTTACAGATTTGGGGTACTACGCAAGTATGTGTATCAGTTCAAGTAATATAGAGTTTTCCTTAAAAACCCCAATATTGAACCCACATAAAAAAATAATGATTTTAAAATGCTAACTTAGAAATATTTCTACTTAAACCTTAAACTAAATTTGCAGGACAATAATATCAAACAGTTTAAAAAAGAGTGTAACTAAAGTGGCTACTTCTATTAAAAGTAAATGCAAAGTCTCAAAATTAAATACGTAAAGGAGTGAGATTTTTATAAAAAGTCTTTCCCCTTGCAAAGAGAGTGTAAATTAGTGCGAGAATCAAATAATTAAAGATGAAAATGTGGTATTATGATAAATAGAAGCATACATATTATTTACCCCTTCCAAGCATAAAGAACATATGTTAATCTAAAGTTAGTTTCAACTTGTGTGGTAGTGCTGAGTAGATTCTAGTCTCTCACTTCTAAATTATCCACTATGCTTTCTCTATTGGACCTACCAATTACCCTTATTTCCAACAATAGATCAAATTGGTAAAGCATCTAGATTATTACCCTAGAAACACCAATTCTACACCCATCGAAACTTATTTCCCTATCTATTTGCACTCCCCCTGGATTTAACATCCTCTTCCTCCAAGCTTTAGTGTGGTACTCATTAGGTGAAATCATAACCCTCCTGGGTCATCATGTTTTGTAATGACTTTTAACATCACAAATAGCTAGTTTGTAAAGTAAAGGAAGTGAAAATATCATCACAAATTGTTTGAATAAAACAAATCCTTAAAATATTCTGATCCTACACATCATTACTTCTTTTTGCAAGGAGAAATAAAAGAAAACTACTCAGAAATCATGGGGATAACAAAAAAACATCATATACATAAAAATCAAGTTTACAAGATAAATCTTAAACAAAGGTACATATACTTATCTCAAACATATCCACATGCAATCCTCTGAAGTTTTCTGACAAAACTGGACTACAAAAGACTCACACAAGACTCTATAATCACCACACTCCCATTATAATGGCTGCCCACCCCTATAGTGGTCTAAACTACTAATAAAAACAAAGTTTTTCTCATTTTTCCTCCTATAAACGTGTTGAAATGTATTATATATATAAAGCTCTGAAAATAACCAAGAGTCACTTAAGACACCTTTTAGATATCCTTCCAAATTTAACGAATATTAAAAAATCATTTCTGGTGCTTAGGCGCCCAACCGTCGCACCTAGGCACCGGCCTTCTAAAACATCTGGGCGCCTAGACACCAGATTCTGACACCTAGGCGCCAGGTCAACTTTTGTGCCTTTGGCTTCAATTGACCCATTTTTTCTCCATTTCAGCTCCTTTTTATTTTAAATTCCATTTCTTGCACTTGAAATGAAAAAAAACACACACAAGATAACTTTCATTAAAGTGCAATGTCATTAAAATAAGCATAAAATACATAGATAAAAATATATAATTTTGAGGTGTTTCAAATCCTCTGAACTTAAACATTATTTGTCCTCAAGTAACGCTTGTTGCTGATTAGCTAGCGTCCAATAGAGCCTAACTCTGAGAACCAAAATGCTCTAGCAAACCCGTTACCTGTTTGGTGTCAGTACTTCTAGAACTGGATGAACACAGCTTTTTAGGAAAGAATAATTGAAAGGTTAGTGAACATCAATTACCATTCTGAAATTTCAAGATTGAAATGTTCACTCTTAAAAGAGAGATTTTGTAGGTGTTTAGTCGAGCTCTTTCATTCCTTGCCCCGCTGCGCGCCTTCTTGACTTTCAGGAAATCTCGTATCTCAAGAGAGATTGACTTAGGTAGAGTTGGACCCGAGACTGCTGGTGCAGTGCTTGCCAATCCAGAAAGAGCTAGATCATCTCTTTTGGCTTGGGGAAGCCCCTTCTCATAGCCCGTCTTCTCCCTTCTAAGGCTAAGGTCTCACTGGCTTGGGTGCATGAAAACGAGGCCTGAGTGTGGACGTTTTGGCATTAAACTTGAGGCTCGACTAACAGAATAGCTTGCTATACTCGACTGTTCAAGATATGAAAAAAGAAAGAAGTAGCTAGACTGATAGGAGATGTATGGAATGATCTCTTTCTTTCTGATATATGTTTCTTGAAAGAAAGAGATCTCTATTAAATACGTTCTTTCTTTACGAATCTTAGATCTTGA
Source organism: Phalaenopsis aphrodite (assembly GCA_003013225.1). NCBI lineage: Eukaryota > Viridiplantae > Streptophyta > Magnoliopsida > Asparagales > Orchidaceae > Phalaenopsis > Phalaenopsis aphrodite. Next base: position 398,376 of record NEWO01000302.1, read on the forward strand.
TTTCTGTATTGAATCTCAATCTCGTCTAGAAATATTTGTCTTTCTTTCTTTAATAATCAACTAGCACCTTTACGAATATATCTAGGCCTCAAGATAGACAAAAAAGATGCTAAAGTAAAGAAGATCCCTTCACCATCTATCCCATCCATTTGAGTGAACTTTGACTGCTACGAGGTTGTACTATGCAAAGCAAGTAACTTATGACAATGAGTTTCACTTAAAGATTCTTATAGTTTCGTCTCATAAATCTGATAGTGAAACTTTTAGAAAGGTTTTACATAACTTAGGTTAAAAATAAAAATATAAAGATATCCATTTTTCAAGTTAGGAATTCTGATTTTCTATTCATTTCAAAAATTAACTATAATTGTCACAATAAGGAATTTTAGAGGAATTATAAGAAAAGAATTATAGGAGAACCCTACTAGTAAATAGAGTAGTTCTTTTAAAAGTTCAGAAGTGTAAATAAGGTTTTTCCTTTAAGAAAGTTCAAGTGAAGCTGATTTTTAATCATGCATCTCCTCAAGTTTCTCCCCACATATATATTTTTTCATCATTTTTTTGCTTTTCTTTTGATTTTGTTTTTCTTTTTCTTTTTAGGATCATTTTCAATCACTTCTTTTTTTTTTCTTTTTTTTGTGAGAATTACTATATCTGAATAGCATTTTAATGATTTTTAACTTCACTATCTTCTTCTTAAAGTTGAAAACTTCTCACATTTCCTTACTTAAAAATGTGTATTAATGCAATAATAATTTTTCATAGAGTCTCGAATTCTTTTTAAAAGTGTACCTATAAAATCCTTATTGTTTCAAAAATACAATTTTTCTACTCTGAATAATAAAAGCACATTGCTATACCTTTATACTAAATATCTTAACTTTAAATTTACCTTTTATCACTTATAAATTTTACTTAATTTTACTATAACATTTATAAAATTAAAAATATAATTATCAAAAGTTAACTCCATATACCACAATTTATATTAAAATACTTTTGAAAATATAAAGTTTAGCTTTAAAATGTTCTTCTCCCTCCCTCAAACTTGAAATTTTAATTAGTGTAAAACATTAAAGTATAAAATAAGTATGAAGAGAGAAAATTTTATCAATTTTTAACAAGGTACTAAATTTGTAAACAGTACAGGTACAAGTACCAAAAGGTACTGAGTTGTAGTATATCTAAAAATCAACGGGAACAACGTGGAAAGTGCAACATATAAGGTTACTTTAACACGCAGATAATATAAACTAAATTGGAACAACAATAACATTAAAGCATCAAAACAGAAAGTGCAACTTCATCATTCTTATATAAAGACATACAAGAAGTGTCTAAATAGAGAAAGTCTACATGAAAGATTTGTAACAAAAAAAGTAAACTCTATGTAGTTATCCTTCTCATCATTAGCATCAACTTCATGAATGTCTTCATCTATCGACTTACGGTGTTCATATGGAGAAAATCGAGGGCAGATAAGAAACTCAACTGAATGAACACCCTTCAAAAATTTCACTAATGATTCATCATAAGTCGTATCATAGTTGCTCTTCCTCGATATGTATTGCCTACATGATCATATTTGTGTTCCATATCTTGCATGCGACACTGAATTAAGAAAATCTCATACTGGTGTTCTAAATATCTCTCACTCATCACATCCCAAAAATTAGGAGATGGAATAGAAGTAAAGGAGGCAGAAGGTCCAGAAGTAGAAGTAGATGGAATGTTAAAAGCTGTACCTCTAAATCTTCCATAAATATCCACATTAGCCTTTCCAATAGGCTTTAGTGGCTTTAATTATTCCTCCCAAGTCTCATGCTTTACTCAAGAGTTTTTGCAAATAGTAAAAATAAGAGAAGGCCCAAATTCCGCTATAAAATTAGATCTAATCAATTTGTAAATACCCTTGAATATAAGAGAGCCCACATCAATGAGTTTCATCTTCTGAATGCAGTAGTTCAGAGTATCTCTCTCTCACGAGTCACCTAGCTTAAGTGGTTTGAGGGATTAATCTAGCAGAAATAAAGTAGTGTCATGCTTTTAATGGGGGCATTAAGCGAGGAAAAAGAAAAGTTTACCTTATGTTCATTCCAGATCTTCCAAACTCCATGCCCATCAGTATGGTACGCAATAGTCTCATCAAGCTCAGTCTTAGTAGGCTAAAACACTGTATAAAAGCAGTACAGAAAATATGGTGAACCATATAGTACATTTATCCTCTCAAGGGTGAACTCAACTCCCCATCCTTTATAAATACCTCCTCCTCAGGAGCTTCAAGTAAATTTGCACAAAATTCGCTCGTTATAGAAATAACTGCCACAACAGTAAAGTAGCAAAATACCTCCCACTGGCGAGCAGCAACCAGATGTTGGATGACCAGCGACTTTATATATGCTTAAAATATAAGATAAATATGAACGTAATAAATATTCAATAATTATAAAGTCACACTTATCAACACAAGTATATATATCACTCAAGTAATATAAGGCTCTAATGGAGTCATAGATATCGATCCCATAATGAGTAGTTTAGAATTACATACTAAGATTTTAGAAAAGTAATACTTTAATCACAACAACAAAGTTCAATTTGCTTATCTGTCACTAATAGGTAATTGAAATAAATAGATAATTTTAATGACTAATAAATAACTAATGATACTAAGGAGAGTGGTTTAATTGTGATATTCAATATATAAGAAAACATCCTTCTCCTTGTCAAGAAATTATAGTGAATGGATAAAATGAATTAGTTCAATTATATTGTACCAAATAGGAGCATACTTATTCTTTACTCTTTGGTCCAGACATAAATAACATTGACTAATCCTATGTTTGTTTACTGAATCTGCGGCTAGGCTGGGAGGATACCGACTCTCACTTCGAAGCTCCAACGTTCCCCTCACCTGAGAGCTAACATCTACACTTCAGCACCCAAACGATAGGACCGAATTAAGGATTTTAGTCTGTCACTCTAAAATCTCCAATTCTATGCCCGATAATATTATTTCCCTATTTATTTGCACCCAACTTCCAAGGGCTTTGACCTGCATGAATCTTGGATGTAATCTTCACTTTAGTTGTAAAACTCAACATATTTTAACAAATCAATTGGCCAGATTGAAAGTAAATTAAGATCGAAGTGAAAAGATCATCACAATCTCTTAAACATTTTCTTGGCTTCACCAATTCAAATTACCATTTCACAAATCTTGAGACAAGGAGAAAGACAGAGAAAACTACTTAGAACTCATGGGAAAAACACAACAAAACTCGAAATTCATATATAAAATCAAAGTCATACAAACTACAACAAGCAAATAACTTATCTCTAATTTCTTGCGAAGAACCTCAAAGTTCCTCTGAATCTCTTCCTTTCTTTACAACACACAGAATTCCTCTTCGAAGTAGCAAGGAGGAAGAAATCTCTCACTTTCCCTCCACTTTTACAATCTCTCGAAGAATTCCTCACAATTGTTACACTCTATTGGAAATTCTATACACTAATAGTAACCTCCAAGACCTCTAGACTCTCTCAATTTTAGGCCAAAATGTTCTTTTAAAGTTTTGGATGAGCTTTCCCAAGAGTTGCCTAAGCATCCCTTCAAAATTTGGCCTTATCCAAAGTTTGAGTAGGCATAACCCGTCGATCTCGCCGTCGGCAGCCTCGAGGGTGTCGTCGGTGGGCTTCTGAAGAATTTTGTCCTATAGTCTCAGGAAAACTCGTCGTCAGCGGGGTCGAGGGCGCCGTCGGCGGGCTTAGTTCAATTCTCCACATTTTGGTCCTTTTCGCTATGAATCTGCTCCTTTTTGCATCTTTTTGTTCCAATGACCCGAATTCATCATTCCTGCAACAAAACATCAAAAATACCTTTCTTTAAAGTGCAATATCATTAAAAACAGTATAAAATAGGTATGAAAATCTCAACATATTTTCCTTTGGTCAAAATCCCCCAAACTTAACTATTACTTATCATCAAATAATTTTAGTACTATATAAAAGTTATGATCTACTGCAGTAAAGTTTTAATTCAGAAATACTATAAGTTTGACTTAAATAAATATCATAGTGAGATTTTCAGAAAAAAATCAAGTAATTGAATTAACTCTGTAGCCACAAGATTTTCTAGTCATCAAGTTTAAGAGTTCTAGTCTTCTATTTATTTCAAGAATGCTATATGTTGTAATATTAAGTCACTTAGAATATCCAAAAGATAGGAACTTCATGAGAACTCTACTAGTAAAAGACTTATTCCATAAATATAAGTTCAGAAATGTATTTAAGTTTTCCCTTTAGGTAGGTCTAGTGAAGCCAATTTTTTATTAGGCATATCCTCAAGCTTCTCCTCACTTCCATAATTTTTTTTCTCTCTTTTCTCTTTTTCATTTAT
>NEWO01000302.1:411175-436071 GCA_003013225.1 Phalaenopsis aphrodite
TTTTATCGCTTTGATTTGTTCTTTTCCTTGGTCTTTAGGATTTGGTTCCACACTACTAGGAAAAGTTCCTAATGTTTGGTTACTAAGCGCAGTAGCGATATGCCCTAATTGGTTTTCAATATTCTTTATAGCAGTTCCTTGATTTTGTAATTGATTTCCTTGAATTTGTAATTGATTTCCTTGATTATACAATTGTTGACCCATGTTTAATATCAGCTCTTCCATAGACAACTTCTTCTCCTTAATTTGAGTATTATTGTTAAATCCTGGAGGATAAGAAGGTCTATAGTTAACATTTTTTTGGTTGGGTGAATTTCCTAATGGGTTCATTGGGTTGTTTGCCCATTGTTGATTTGTAGAAGAATTGTTATTCCAATTAAAGTTTGGATGATTCTTCCAACATGGGTTATAATAGTTTGAATATGGGTTGTTGGGTCTATTAATAGCATTTAAGGTCTCATATGAAGGTTGAACATCCACAAATTGCCCAGATGAATTCTCTTCCATCATAGGAGGTGTTGGAGAATAATTCATTCCATAATGATCTAATTTCTTTGATATTGCAGCAATATGCGAAACTAACATAGATATTACATCAGAATCATGGATACTAGCTACTCTTTTAGGATTTACCCGCTCAGAGGGTCATTGAAAATTATTGGTAGTCATCTCTTCTATTAATGAATAAGCCTCATCAAAAGGTTTTGACATTAAAGAACCACCAGCTCCAACATCTGTAATCGATCTAAGAGATCCTACTAATCCATTATAAAAAGTTTTAATTATCAACCAATCTGGTAATGAATGATGATGACACTTTTTAAGAAGATCTTTAAATCTCTCCCAAGCTTCATATATTAACTCTCCATCAATCTGACGGAACTATGTTATGTCATTTCTAAGTTTAGCAGTTTTGGATGGAGGGAAATATTTGGATAGAAATTTCTATGAAAGTTCTGCCCAAGTTCAAATAGATCCCGGTGCTAACAAATTTAACCACATCTTAGCCTTATCCCTCAGTGAAAAAGGAAAAGTCTAAGTCTAACAACATCGTTTGAGACTCTATCATGTTTAAAAGTAGCACACAATTCTAAAAAACTAGCGAGGTGTAAGTTCGGATCTTCATTTGGTGTACCTCCAAATTGATTGTTTTGCATCATTTGAATAATAGCAGGTTTAAGCTCAAATGAATTAGCAGCTACATCAGAAATTTGGATAGATAAGTGAATTTCATCTGCTGTAGGATTTGCATAATCTCTTAGGGATCTAGGTTGGTGTTTATTCTCGATTCCTTGATTGTTCAGGTTGTTTTCCATTGTATCATAATTTTTAGGTTCTCTTCTTAATCTTCTAATCCTTCTAACAGTGCATTCTAATTCTGAATCGTAGGGTATAAGATTTTCAGGTCCAAATTTATGCATACAATTTGAAATCAGTACTCAGTAATATAATTAACTAAATATAAAGATAAGTTACAATTCAAGTAAAAATTTTATAATAATCCTAATTTGTCCGTTACTCTGATCATGATTTTACTCACTCACTCAATCACTCCCCGACAACGGCGCCAAGAACTTGACCGGCGACTTTATATATGCTTAAAATATAAGATAAATATGGATGTAATAAATATTCCATAATTTTAAAGTCACACTTATCAACGCAAGTACATGTTTTGCTCAAGTAATATAAGGCTCTAATGGAGTCCTAGATATCGCTCTAATAGGGAGTATTTTAGAATTACAGACTAAGGATTTAGAAAAGCAATACTTTAATCACAACAATGAAGTTCAATTTGATTATCTATCACTAATTGACAATTGAAATAAATAGATAATTTTAATAACTAATAAATAATTAATGATACTAAGGAGGGTTTAATTGTGATATTGAATATATAAGAAAGCATCATTTTCCTTGTCAAGATATTATAGTTAATGGATAAAATGAATTAGTTCAATTTATATTGTGCCAAATAGGAGCATACCTATTCTTTACCCTTTCGTCCAGACATAAAGAAAATTGACTAATCTTATGCTTATTTACTGAATCTGCGGCTAGGCTGGGAGGATACCGGTTCTCACTTTGGAGCTCCCACGTTCCCCTCACCCGAGGGCTAACATCTACACTTCAGCACCCAAAGGATAGGACCAAATTGAGGATTTTAGTCTGTCACTCTAAAATCTCCAATTCTACGCCTTATAATATTATTTCCCTATTTATTTGCACTCAACATCCAAGAGCTTTGACCTCCCTGAATCTTGGATGTACTTCACTTTAGTTGTAAAACTTAACATATTTTAACATATAAATTGGCCATATTGAAAGTAAATTAAGATCAAAGTGAAAAGATCATCATAATTTCTTAAACATTTTCTTGGCTTCACCAATTCAAATTACCATTTCACAAATCTCAAGACAAGGAGAAAGATAGAGAAAACTACTCAGAACTCATGAGAAAAACACAACAAAACTCGGAATTCATATATAAAATCAAAGTCATACAAAACTACAAAAAGCAAATAACTTATCTCTAATTTCTCGCCAAGATCACTCTTCTAAGTTCCTCTAAATCTCTTCTTTTCTTTACAACACACAAAATTCTTCTTCGAAGTAGCAAAGAGGAAGAAATCTCTCACTTTCCCTCCACTCTTATAATCTCTCGAAGAATTCCTCACAATTGTTACACTCTATTGGAAATTCTATACACTAATGGTAACCTCCAAGGCCTCTAGTCTCTCTCAATTTTCGGCCAAATTATTCTTTTAAAGTTGTGAATGAGCTTTCCCAAGAGTTGCCTAAGCATCCCTTCAAAATTTGGCCTTATCCAATGTTTGAGTAGGCATAACCGTTGATCTCGCCGTCAGCGGCCTTGAGGGCGTCGTCGGCGGGCTTCTGAATAATTTTGTCCTTTAGTATCGGGAAAAACTCACCGTCGGCGGGGTCGAGTGCACCGTCGGCGGGCATAGTTCAATTCTCCACATTTGGTCCTTTTCGCTCTGAATTTGCTCCTTTGTGCATCTTTTTGTTCCAATGACCCTAACTCATCATTCCTGCAACAAAACATCAAAAATACTTTTCTTTGAAGTACAATATCATTAAAAATAGTATAAAATAGGTATGAAAATCTCAACATATTTTCCTTTGGTCATTGGACCACTCCACCAAGTCATGAAAAGCTCTACTCCGTGACTCGACCCGCAGTTATACAATTATTTAATTTTAAAGATACGACCAAAAGCTTGTCCAATTTATATTTAGCGGTTAATGTGCAAAATTAAGTATTATATAAAGATAGTAAAAATGATTTACACACTAGGGGTACTACACAAGTATACATATCGTTTCAAGAAAAAATAAGATTTCCTTAAAAAACCTCGGTATCGATTCCACGAGGAAAAGTTAAAACTCTTATAAAATTGAATTTAACAAACCCTACTATTAAATGTAGAAAATTTTATTTAGGAAATGATCGCAAGATTTTGAGAAATATCTAATCCTACAAAGTCAAAGAAACTTTAATATGCTAAGAAAATGTAAATGTAAATGCAATACTATTTAAAAAGGGTTTTAAAAATGCAAAGTTACCTCTACTCTAAACTAATAATGTATGAAAAATTTAAATTTTTATAAAACATCCTTTTCCCTTGTAATGAGTTTATAATTAGTGCAGGAAAATAATTTTCAAATATAACTAAGTTATTGTGCAATATAGGAGCAATTCTATTCTTTACCCTTGATCAAGTGTATAAAGAACATTAGCTAATCCAAAGTTTGGTCCCTAAACACGTGGTTAGGCTTGGAAGATACTAGCTCTCACTCTAGAGTACCCACTTCCCCTCCCCTGAGGGCTAATATCTTGCTTTAGTTTCCAAACATATGGACCAAATTGGAGATTTTAGTCTGGCACCCTAAAATCTTTAATTCCACGCCCATCAATACTAATTTCTCAGGTTATTTGTTGTTGACCTCAATTTTGGTTGAGGTTTAGTTTTCCCCCTTTAGTAGGCTAAGGTCTAGCCATATGAGTTTCTTGTTGACTATTCCTAGAAAACTAGAAAAGAAACCCTCACCTTCAAAAACTTTAACCTCTGCTGTGCTCAACTTGAAGTTTCATATACTGGTCCTAACCTCTAGCTCTTAGTAGGTGGGGGCCACTATAGAGGAAGCTCAAGGGGAGTCCTCATAGGATAGCTTGACCTTAAGGTTGACCTTGGGTGTTGGTCTGGAGTTAGTTCACTCACTTACACTCACTTGCACTCACTTGCACCCACTTTCACTCATAACCCTAAAACCTAGATTTATTGACTTTGATCCCTTGACATTTTGGGAAACTCATGTAGATGGGGAAACTCATGTAGATGGTCCCCCAGACCCACTAGCCCTAGACAAGTGTTTAGCTAAGACCAGTACATAGAGGACCCAAATGGGGGTTTCATTGGTCCATAGCTCATATAAGGTGGTTGGCACCCCGGTTCCACCAAAATATCCAACTTGGCCTTTTGCCCCCAAATTACCTAAATACCCTTGAAAACCTAAATTTTACCAAAATTCAAAAAATTACCCAAATTACCCAAACTTATTCAAGAACAATTTCAAACCATTTGAAATACCCAAATTTCATAAAACATCCAAAAAATTCCAAAATTACCAAAATACCCTCAAATTTGCCAAAATTACAAAAATACCCTTGGTAGCCCAAACTTGCCCAAAGCTCTCAAAATCATTTCAAATGTTCCCAAAATCAATTTGGACCCTTTGATTGAACCCAATTTGGTCAATTTATTCACTTTGACCAAAAAGCCCCAAATTGCCTTCTAAGGCCCAATTTCTGCAAATTCACCTCACATACCCATCAATTTAGCCCCAATCCTCCACAATTTCAATTCTAAACTCAAAATTAATATTTAATATGAACAATTTAAACCAAATTAAAGCCTAATTGACCATTTATTTGAGCTCAATTTTGATCCAAATTAAACCCCTAATTTTGACCCTATGACTTAATATGACCTAATTGAACCATATGATCCACTCAATTTCTCCAATTTAAATCCTAAATTCTTCCTAAAAATCCTACACAAAAAAATAGACCTTTAATTGGCCTTGGTTAAGCCTCAATTTCACTCAATTTCAACCCACATTCAAAATCCCCAAATTTGCCTCAAATTGGCTGTCTCCAAATTCCACCAAATTGAATGTCCTAACCCCAAAATTGACACTCAATTTATGTTGAAAACTCTTTAAGACATTCCTATAGACCATTTTGAACCATCAATTTGGACCTAACCTAAACTTAGCCTAACCTAAACCCAAGTCTAACCCAACACCCTCAAATTGACCAATTGCCCAAAATCCTTCAAATTGAACCTCCAAACCAATTCAAAATCACTGCAAATCTTTTCTAAACTCCTCATGACAATTACCCACACAAAATTTCTTAATAAATTGAGCTCAATAGCGTGGCTAGCTCAATCCAAAACCCACATCAAAACTCTTGACCCAAATAGACCCTTTCACCTAATTTGACTTAATCAAACAAAATTAATCTACCAAGGACCCCCAAAACCACTAAGCCCCTTCTTTTGGACCAGGTTGAACCATCCTAAATCGACCCAAGCAAGCTATGGACCAATGGGTCCATAAATTAAGGGATTTCATCCCATTTTTGTGCCTTAACAAACAAATCTCTTCCACATTACAAACCATTGAGGGTTAATCATAATTAACTCTCTCCCCGACTCACCTAACCACCTGACTACCTCACATGCTCTAACCCTTCCACCCCATTCACCAAAAAATGCCAAATCCATGAGCCACCACCCCTAAGTAAATTCCAACTTTAAACTTAGAGGCCAGCTGACCTTAACTGCTCTATAAAGCTCCTCAGCCCTCCACCATCAACCGACCTTGAGCTCCACCCTAAGCCCTTCTATTTAAACCATCTTCTCCATGTCCAAAAGGGAGGTCCTCTAAATATTTGGGGAAAATCTATCAAAATCTAACCAAAGACTCTTCAAGCATTCCTCAGCTTAAGCCAACCATTTCCTCCCTCTGATTCCCACTGTGAGAGCCCAATTTTGAGCTCAAAATTTTAGCTCAGATCAGGACATCTCTCCACAGTCCACCGAACTCAAATTAATTATTCTCACACCATCCCTAGAGCAAGAGGAGTTGATTCCCCATCAAATCCCCCTCTAGAACAACCTCTAGGATATCTAGACCAACGCCTGAAATCCACCAAGGTCCAAATCATACCTAGACAATTCACTAGGGCATAACTACATCTAGAGGTTTGTTGGACTCAACTAAAGCTACCATAACAATCTGATAGAAGCCTCCCCTCTCAGACAAAGGTATTGAGCTCTAACCTTAACCCGAGCTTATTTTAATTCTCCATGAGTAATGGCTTGATTTCATACTTGATTAACTGTATAGATGTGTTCATCCTGAGAAGATGAAGGTTTAGAAACAAACCCCATGTGATTTGGTTGATTCTAGGCAAAGATCCTAAGGTTTTACTGTGGACGGTTTACGGGTTAGGTCACTTGGGGACAATGAACGGATGTCGTTTGATCGCACGTGTATCTAATGGACAGAGGAGATCAAGCTGAAGAAACTCTTGGTGCGTGAACCGTGGACCGCATGTCATGCCTAGGTGGAAAGCATAATGAATGGGAGCGCGTCGCGTCGTCTTTCAGAGCTGCCTATGATCCAGTCAGTGCTGCATGAATAAGTTGATAAATAGGGGTTTTTATGAATTAAATTATATGCCAGATCTTTAAAAATTCATATCTTTTCATAGAAAAATCATAAAAATAAAAGAAAAATACCCACTTGCTTAGTGAACAAAGGATAATGTGGGCCAAAATTAAAAATTATTTGCCAAGTATATGATTTTTAATTAATTAAATAACCTCTGTGGTACTTTAATTCTCCATGACTAAGTATGACTCACCATGGCTTGAAATTTTTAAGGTTTATTCCTCATTACACAGGGGATGTTCTCTGATTTTTCCGGGGTTAGAAGACATCTCTATGCTTCTAGCCCTAATTTTCAAGCTAGGGTGGCCAATTTGCCTTATTTTAATTATATAAATCAAAATGTCATTTGAAAAATTATGAGGAAAATTTTAGTAGACTTCCTGTGGTCAGAGAAGTCTAGGAAAAATATTATGATATTTTGAATTATTTTGTGCATATCTATATTTAATCAAATGTTTACACCTTGTGCTAATTTTACGTAAATTATATACTTATCAAGAATTAACAAAATCAATTCCACATTGTTCATAAAAATCATATTTAGTTACTGTAAAAATATAATAATTATTTGGCTTAGTTTAAGCACAAAAATTGATTTTTAAAGAAACTTTGTATTTTTGTAAAAAAAGTAATTATTATAAATTAAATAAGCTTGGAAAAATCATGAAAAATAGATTTCTGAGTTCCTTGTTACCAGGGGCATTTAATAAAAATATAATCTATTTTTTTGTGAAAATATATCATTTTTAAAGTGCATTTTGAATTAAAAATAATTAAAATAATAAAAAATTTTAAAAATATAAAAAATGGTTCAAAATGTGTACAAATTTTCCCTGATCACTTAGATTTTATTAGGATACTTTTCCTAATTTTTTTAAGTTAAAAAAAATTTTAAAAGCTTAAAAGTGAATTTTCCTTATTTCCTTATTAAAGTAATTATAATAAATAAATTAAAAATCATAAAAATTCAAAATTTGATTCTATGAGTTTTCTGAACTCATAAAAGTTTAATAAAAATATAAAATAATTTTGGTAATTAAAACATTTTTTTGTTTAATTAAATCATTGAAATTGATCCAAAATTAAATAATAATAATGAAAATTTAATTAAAAAACTATGAAGTTTTGCCTAAGTGTTTCTCCGACCTATGGAAACCTCTAATAACTTTCTCATAAATAAGAACTTTATTTTGGATAGTTAAATAAATCAATTTTGAAAACCCTATTTCTTGAATTTAAATAATTATTAAAAAATAAACATGAAAGAAAAACCACAACATTCTCCTCTGATGTTTTAATTAACTCATGGATATGTCACTCTGAAAGCTCAAGTCATTTGAGTTGTGTTTAATGAGTTATGAGGTAGAGTACCCCAAGGGCAAAATACTCATTTTAGATTTTAGTTCTTAATCAAAATTTAGGATTAACCAAGGGAAAATGAGAAATTTTGATCTTAATGAACATGTTTGGATGATTGAAATACGATGGGACAAAAGATAGAAACTCACTCACCACCTTTACACAACATAAAAAAAGTCATAATTCTCCTAATCTTCATGACTTGGAAGTCAATTAAAATCAAATGATTCTTAAGTGATGGGCTTAAGCTAGAAAGATGATAGTTTACTTTTCTTAAGCCCAAAGTTGAGGATGATTTGATCATTTAACAAGAATACATATCACTCAAATCAAAATTTTGATAATTATCATTTAACCTATCATAATTGCTAAGGGCTTAGTAGTGACATAGACTCGACATCTACATGCAATTGATTGAATTTAGAAGATAACATTATTGAAAATTAACATCTTTAAACACTACAAGCCTGACCTTAATTGCAGGAACCACAATCTTGAATGACTTAAACTTGCCTTAAGGGGCACCAACTCACATAACTTTTAAATGAAACATCAATTGATCAATTGGGTATCCTATACACGAGATAATTAAATTGTTAAGTTTTACTAAGCAACGGGGTAGTCATACTTCGACCTTGGATGATTAATGGAACAATATGATAAGTTTAAAATGAAATTGAAATATTTCTAGAGAGCTTTAAAGTGGCCCAGGGTCTTGCCTCGAGCATTTTGAAATCTATTGGACATTCTGAAGGGCTAATTAGACTTACCATATTTCGGTTCTAAAACCATCTACTAGGATCTTCTGAGATTCAATAAAGTCATAATGTAGGGTTTGGTAGCTAAACCATCATCTACTCTTGTAATTTAAATTCCCTACAAAATTATATACATGCTTTGTAAATACTAACCTTTCAGCTGGAGGGAGGAGAATAATTGAGAGGTGCGTCTTTAAATTATTACATTTACCTTCTTGTACTTCTTGCCTCGAGCTTGAATGTTAAATAACGATGTCACCCTGCATGAAAACCAAAGCTGTAAGGATAGTCGCACAACCAAAACCAAAACTAATAAATTAATCAAGATAAAATTTACCGCCACAACATTGAAAATATAAGAAAACTCAAAATTTAATCACAAACATCATAAAATAAAAATGGTAATTAAATTAAAACGTCTCTATCGGACGATTGAGAATCTCTCAGAGGAGGTAACCTACGGTTGCTAACGAGATTTCTCATGGTCTAAATGAAAGTATGGAACTCATTAAGTTGAGTTTATTAAATTCATTTGAACTAAGTGAATCAAAAAGAAAATAATGGTGCTAGAACAAGGGAACTATAGGATCCTAACCGGTGTCACCTTTAATATGCCCCATAATATTTAAATAACTATGACCCTTAGGGACATTTGATTTGACATCATAACTTGACACATTATAAAACCTAAAATTTTCGCGATGAGGAGCTTGAAGCTAGCATTGTGAGCAGAACGACCATCTTCAACAACAGAACTTGTCTTCATCAGCTAAGTTATTCCTTAGTTTTAAACAACCAAGCCACAAGACTTCGAGGTGATTTGCTTATGCAACATAAATCTTCAACTTTTCTTTAGGCCTTTGTATAACTCTGCTGTACATTTTAAGCCCTAACTCATCTTAGGATTTTGAGATTTTCATTCATCACAACCTAAATCCTCATATCTTCCAGGCTATTTGTGTGATTGTTTCACGCGAGTGTAAGCCCTAATTGATAAAATTGATAGGTTGAAACGTTTAAATATTTCTCCTCTAAACTGAAGCCAAACCATAAGGTAGCTTGAGAAGTCACCGTGGTTCTCCTCTGGGTCTGTGACATCCCCTAGTTCTTCCTTCTTTAAATTCCATAGTAAATGTTCCAAATTTGAGCCATTCCCCTTTCACACCTCTTTCTTCGATCTTGTTGAAAATTCCTATCCCTTTAACCTCTTTGAAAATAATATTCCTTGATTTTTATCGAGAGTTTTCTTAGTTGAATTTGGTTATTGACCAAAGAAAAATATGTTGAGATTTTCATACCTATTTTACACTGATTTTGATGCTATTGCACTTTAAAGAAAGATATTTTTGATGTTTAGTTGCAGATATGTTGAATTATGGTCATTGGAGCAAAAATATGCAAAAAGGAGCAAATTTGGAGCAAAAAGGACCAAAATATAAACACCCTCGGCGCCCTCGACGCCACCGACGGCGCCCTCGACACCGCCGACGGGCGACGGTGGGTTTTTTCCGAGAGTCCAGAATTAAATATTCTAGAAGGCCGCCAACGGCGCCATCGAGTCCGCCGACGATGAGAACGATGGTTATCTCAATAGATGCATTGAATGTGGATGATTTTTGAAGGGACACTTAGGCACCTCTTGAAAACTCTTCTAAAACTTTAAGAGAAACATTTTTGAGTCCAGAGAGTCTGGAGAGTCCAGAAAGTGTAATTTAGGGTTAAGCGTTTGACAACAACTTTATATATGCTTAAAAATATAAGTATTTAATACTACTGCTAGAAGATTTAATTCCTCAGCAAATGACACCAAGAACTTAATAACAGTTATAGATTAGATAAAGATGTATATATTAAATATTCAATAATAGTAAAGTCATACTAATCAATGCAAGTATACATATCACTCAAGTAATATAGAGCTCTAATGAAGTGCTAGATATTGATCCCACAGAGAGTAATAATAGAACTACAAACAAAGATTTTAGAAAATCAAGACTTAATCACAACAATATAGTTCAAATTACTTATCTGTCACTAATAGACAATTGAAATAAATATGTAATTTTAATAACTCTTAAGTAACTAAGTATACTAATAAATTTTCTAATGTGATATTCAATATATAAGAAAACATCATTCTCCTTGTCAAGAAATTTTAGTGAATGGACAAAGTGAATCAGTTCAAATTGTATTGTGCCAAATAGGAGCATACCTATTCTTTACCCTTTGGCCCAAGCATAAAGAATATTGACTAATCCTATGCTTGGTTACTGAATCTGCAGCTAGGCTGGGAGGATACCAGCTCTCACTTCAGAGCTCCCACATTCCCCTTGCCTGAGGGCTAACATCTACATTTCAACACCTAAACGATAAGACCAAATTGGGGATTTTAGTCTGTCACTCTAAAATCTCCAATTCTACGCTCGATAATTTTATTTCCCTATTTATTTGCACCCAACTTCCAAGGGCTTCGACCTCCCTGAATCTTGGATGTGATCTTTACTTTAGTTGTAAAACTCAACATATTTTAACAAATCAATTCGCCAGATTGAAAGTAAATTAAGATCAAAGTGAAAAGATCATCACAACTTCTTTAACATTCTCAAGGCTCAACAAATTCAAATCACCATTTCACAAATCTCAAGACAAGGAGAAAGAAAGAGAAAACTACTCAGAACTCATGGGGAAGATACAACAAAACTCAGAATTCACATATAAAAGCAAAGTCATACAAAATATAACAATTAAATAACACTTATCTCTAACTTCTCCCCAAACAAACTCCTCGAAGTTCACACAAACTAAAACACACATAATTCCTCTTTGAAGCGACAAGGAGGAATAAATCTATCACTTTCTCTCTACTCTTACAATCTCTCGAAGAATTCCTCACAATCTAACCCTAAAGTAAACTCTCTACACACTACTGAGGCTCTTGGACATTGTTCTAACCTTCCAACACCTCAAACTCTTGAGCCTCCCCCTATCAATTTTTGGCAAAAATCTTCTTTTAAAGTTGTAGAAGAGTTTTCTCAAGAGTTGCCTAAGAATCCCTCCAAAAATCGTCCACATTCAATGCACCTTTGGAAATAACCGCCGATCTCGCCGTTGGTGGCCTCGAGGGCGCCGTCGGCGGGCCTTCTAAATTATTTTTCTGGAGTCTCGAGAAAATCTCGCCGATGGCGCCCTAGTTTAAACCTTCACATTTTGGTCCTTTTTGCATCTTTTTGCTCCAATGACCATAATTCATCATACCTACAATAGAACATAAAAAATACCTTTCTTTAAAGTGCAATATCATCAAAAATAGGTATGCCTTTGGTCAGTATTGTGAGGAATTCTTTGAGAGATCATAAGAGTGGAAGGAAAGTGAGAGATTTCTTCCTCATTGCCACTTCGAAGGAGAATCATGTGTGCTGTAAAGATAGGAAGAGATTCAGAGGAACTTCGAGGAGTTACTTGGGGAGGAATTCAAGATAAGTTGTATTTACTTATTGTATTTTGTATGACTTTGCTTTTATATATGAAATCCAAGTTTTGTCGTATCTTCTCCATGAGTTCTGAGTAGTTTTCTTTGTCTCTCTCCTTGTCTTGAGATTTTGTGAAATAGTGATTTAAATTGGTTATGCCATGAGAATATTAAAGAAGTTGTGATGATCTTTTCACTTTAATCTTAATTTACTTTCAATATGGATAATTGATTTGTTAAAATATGTTAAGTTTTACAACTAAAGTGAGGATTACATCCAAGATTTAGGGAGGTCAAAGTCCTTAAAAGTTGGGAGCAAATAAATAAGGAAATAAAAATTATCGGGCGTAGAATTGGAGATTTTAGAGTGACTGACTAAAATCCTCAATTTGGTCCTATCGTTTGGGTACTGAAGTGTAGATGATAGCCCTCAGGCGAGGGGAATGTGGGAGCTCCGAAGTGAGAGCCGGTATCCTCCTAGCCTAGCCGTAGATTCAGTAAACAAGCATAGGATTAGTCAATATTCTTTATGTCTGGTAGAATATGTATGCTCTTATTTGACACAATATAATTTGAACCGATTCAATTTATCCATTCACATAAATTTTTTGACAAGGAGAAGGACGCTTTCCTATATATTGAACTTCACATTAGAAACTTTATTAGTAGAATTAGTTAATTGAGAGTTTATTAAAATTACATTTTTATTTTAATTGTCTATTAGTGACAAATATGCAATTTGAACTATGTTGTTGTGATTAAGTATTGATTTTCTAAATCTTAAGTTCGTAGCCTCTAATATTACTCCCTGTGGAATCGATATCCAGGACTCCATTAGAGCCCTTTATTACTTGAGCGATATGTATATTTGCGTTGATAAGTGTGAGTTTGTAATTATTGAATATTTTATACACATCTTTATCAAATCTATAACTATTGTCAAGTTTTTGGCACCGTTGCCGGGAATTTAAATCTTCTAGCAGTAGTATCAAATTCTTATATTTTTGAGCATATATAAAATCACTATCAAGTTTTGGCGCCATTACCGTGGAGTAAAAATTAGATTTAAAAAAAATCATAATTAGAGTAACAGACAAATTAGGACTATTAGAAAACTTTTACTTGAATTGCAACTTAATTTAATATTTAGTTAACTTTTTTTCTCTGTACTGATTTCAATTGTATGTATAAATTTGGACCTGAAAATTTTATACCCTACGATTCAAAATTAGAATGCATTGTTAGTAGAATTAGAAAACTAAGATAAGAACCAAGAAATCCTGACACAATGGAAAATAATGTGAACAATCAAGGAATAGAAAATGAACATTAATCGAGACCTCTACTAGATTATGTAAATCCTACAACAGATGAAACTCACTTATCTATCCAAAATCCTGATGTAGCTGCTAATTCATTTGAGCTCAAACCTGCTATTATCCAAATGGTACAAAATAATCAATTCAGAGGTACACTAAATGAAGATCCTACTTTACACCTTGCTAGTTTTTTAGAACTTTGTGCTACCTTTAAATATGATAGAGTTTCGAATGATGTTGTTAGACTTAGACTTTTTTCTTTCCACTTAGGGATAAGGCTAAGATGTGGTTAAATCCTGATGTAGCTGCTAATTCATTTGAGAAATTGGATTCAGAAAAAGAAAAGGATCATGAATACTCATATTTAGAATATCCAGTGACACCAATGAAAATTACTGTGGAAAAACCTCCACCACCGTTTCCTCAAAGATTGAAACAACATAAAAAGGATAAACAATTTTCCAATTTTATAGAAATTCTTAAGAAATTAACGGTAAATATTCCTTTCGTAAAAGCTTTAGAGCAAATGCCCAATTATGTGAAGTTTGTGAAAGATATTTTGAACAAGAAAAGGAAGTTCACTGATAATGAGACTGTTGCACTTAACGAAGAGTGTAGTGCAATTATTCAGAAAAAGCTTCCTAAAAAATTAAAAGATCCAGGTAGTTTCACTATACAGTGTGCTATCAGTGAAAGATTCTATGGAAGAGCTTAATGTGATTTAGGAGCCAGCATTAATCTTATGCCTCTATCAATTTTGAAAAGATTATGATTAGGAGAAGTTTCACCTACTTCTGTAACTCTTTAGTAAGCGTATCGTTCAGTTACTTATCCTAAGGGAGTTATAGAAGATGTGTTAGTAAAAGTTGATAAATTCATCTTTCCTGTGGATTTTATTGTTTTAGATATGGAGGAAGATAAATAAATACCTATAATTTTAGGGAGACCTTTTTAGCTAATGAAAGAGCTATGATAGATGTTCAAAAGGGGAGAATTAACTATGAGAGTTAACGATCAAGAATTGACTTTTAACATTTCAAAATCTATGAAATACCTTGCTGTTTAAAGAGACAATGAATGTTTTTGCATGGAAATTAGTGAACATCTATTGAACGAGTATTTTAAAGAATATTGTAAAGAAAAATTTTTTTTGAAGACAAAGATGAAGTTATTTTGGATGAAATAGAAAATGAAGAATTAGATTATGTTCAGGAAAGATTTGAGATGCTGGATTTTACAGGAAATGCTGATAAGAATCTAGTTCCGTCAATTATAAAACCACCTGAACTTGAGTTAAAAATATTACCTAACCACTTGAAGTATGTGTTTCTGGAAAACTCATCTATATTACCTGTTATTATATCTTCAGATTTAAATGATTTGCAAGTGCAAAGACTTTTAGATACACTAAAAAGATATACGAAAGCTTTTGGTTGGACCTTAGCTGATATTAAAGGAATCAATCCTTCGATCTATATGCATAGAATTATACTGGATGAACAATATAAACCAAGAGTTGATCCATAAAGGAGATTGAACCCAATGATGATAGAAGTAGTCAAAAAGGAAATTTTGAATTGATTGGATGCTGGAATTATATATCCTATTTCAGACAGTGCTTGGGTAAGTCCAATTCATTGTGTTCCTAAGAAAGGAGGGGTGACTGCTGAAGCACAAGATGATAATGAATTAATACCTATCAGACAAGTTACTGGGTGACGTATTTGCATTGATTATAGAAAATTAAACACTTCCATGAAGAAAGATCACTTTCCTTTACCATTTTTAGACCAAATATTAGATAGACTTGCTGGGCACAAATATTTTTGTTTTTTAGATGGATATACCGGCTACCATCAAATTCCTATTGCTCCTGGGGATCAAGAAAAGACAACATTTACTAGTCCTTTTGGAACTTTTGCTTTTCAAAGAATGCCTTTCGGATTATGTTAATTGATTCCAGAGATGTATGATGTTTATATTTAGTAAGTTAATTGATGATGGAATAGAAGTGTTTATGGATGATTTCTCTGTATTTGGAGCATCGTTTGACACATGCTTAAATTATCTTAAAAAATTTTTAGAGTTGTGTGAAAGAACTAATTTAGTTCTAAATTGGCAGAAATGTCAATTTATGGTTGAAGGAGGGATAATGTCAGGGCATAAAATTTTGGAAAATGGTATGGAAGTAGACCTTGCGAAAATTCAAGTTATATCTAAATTAACACCTTCTACTGATGTAAGAGGGGTTCGAAGTTTTCTTGGACATGTTGGTTTTTACAGGCGTTTTATTAAATATTTTTCAAAAAATACCAAACCTATATGCCAACTATTAAAAAAGGACAAGAAATTTGAGTTTACTGAAAACTGTTTAAACGCCTTTGAGTTATTAAAAGAAAAGCAAACACAACCCCTATAACAGTTTCACCTAACTGGGAGAAACCATTCGAAGTGATGTGTGATGCTAGTGATTATGCTATTGGAGCTGTTCTTGGACACATATACGATATGATTTTTAAAGTTATATACTATGCTAATAAAACTCTTAACGATGCTCAAATTAACTACACTGTTACTGAAAAAGAGTTACTGGCTATAGTGTATGCTTTTGAAAAATTTAGATTTTATTTAATTGGGACTAAATGTGTTGTGAACACTGATCATTCTGCTATTAAATATTTGATGCAAAAGAAAGATGCCAAACTAAGGTTAATTAGTTGGATACTTTTGATGCAAGAGTTTGATTTTGTGGTTATTGATAGAAAGGAAACTGATAATAAAATTGCTGATCATTTATCGAGATTAGAATATCATGAATTATCTGACACCGAAAATGAAATTATAAACAGTTTTCGTGATGAACAAATCTATAATATTAATGAGTTGAAAAAACCATGGTATGTTGATATTGTTAATTATATTGTAAGTGATATTTTGCCACCTATGCTGACATTGCAACGACAAAGAAAATTCATTCATGATGTGAAAGCATATTTTTGGGATGAGCCTTATTTATATAAACAATGTAAGGATCTTATTATAAGAAGATGTGTACCTTATGAAGAAACTGAATTAATTATTCAGAAATGTCATGATTTTGAATTTGGAGGATATTTTGGAACTGATAAACTGCTTACAAGCTGGATTCTATTGGCCTACTCTCTTTAGAGATGTTTATAGATACATAAAAACTTGGGATCGATGCAACAAATAGGCAATATATCTAGAAGAAATGAAATTCCTCTGAATTTCATGTTAGAAATTGAGATCTTTGATGTTTGGGGATTGGATTTCATGGGACCATTTATTCCTTCATCTAGGATCTTATACATATTAGTTGCAATAGACTACGTTTCAAAATGGATTGAAACACAAGTTTTACCTCATTGTGACGCTAAAAGTGTTTCAAGATTTTTAATGAAAAATATTTTCACTAGATATTGAATGCCGAGAGTGATTATCACTGACGGAGGATCCCATTTCAGGAATAAATACATTCAGAGATTGACAGAAATGTTTAATGTTATTCATAGAATCTCTACTTCCTATCATCCTCAGACTAGTTGGTTAGCTGAAGTTTCTAATAGAGAGATTAAACAAATACTGTAGAAGACTGTAAACCCTAGTAGAGTAGATTTGTCTACTAGACTGGATACTACATTATGAGTTTCCAAGACTACTTATAAAACTCCTATTGGAATGACTCCTTACAAGCTCATTTCTGGAAAGACTTGTCACTTACAGTAGAATTAGAGCATAAAACATATTGGGCGATTAAATAATTCAATTATAATTTGAAAGATGCTGGTGAGAAGAGATTGTTACAAATGAATGAATTTGAAGAATTAAGAAATGAATGTTATGATAACTACAAAATTTATAAGGAGAAACTAAAGTTATGACATAATTAGAAGATTAACCAGAAGAACTTTGAACCAGGACAAGAAATTTTGCTTTACAATACAAGGCTGAAGTTATTCCCTGAGAAATTGAAGTCTTATTGGTTAGGACCTTTACTGTGACTCGAGCTTATACTTACAGAGTTGTTGAAATTGAAGATCAAAAGACTGGGGATAGATTTAAAGTAAATGAATATAGATTAAAGCCATATTTTGAGGGTAAAAGATCAAATTTTAAAGAGGTTTTAATAAACAGTCAACCTGAATAATATCTGAATAGGTTGGGCTGACGACGTTAAACCAAGCGCTTTGTGGGAGGAAACCCATAGTTATCCTTACTTTTATTACGATTATAGTGTTTTTATTTGAAATTATCGTTAGTTTGTGGTAGTATTAAACTCTACTACTCATATTTACCCTTGAATCATCATAAAAATTGGATCCATAGAGAAAAATGGAACGTATTCGGATCAAAGTGAAACTGTAAAATTTTTGCCTTGGGCGCCGACGGCTGGCTCGATGCCGCCGACGGCGGGTTTTTCCTGAGAGGCTAGACAATTAATTCTAAAGGCTCACTAACAGCGCCATCGACACCGCCGACGGCGAGAACGACGGGATGACGATTTTCGGAGTTTGAAATGACAGTTTTTGGCAGTTTTAGGCGAGATATACTCCTTATAAAACTTCCAAATTCGATTCTTAAATTTGTATTACCCCAAAAACAAAGTGAAACTCCACCAAATTCATCCCTATGGCTTCCAATTCCACTGAAAACCTTAGATTTTGAGTGTTAAACCGGTGAAAATTCATTAGTTTCGAGGCGCAATGAATCTTCAACAAAGTGCTGGCAAAGAGTAGATTAATCAAAGAAAGAGGATTCGTGAATCGAGGATTGAACAATCATGTGACAGTAATTGAAGAGATGATTGTGCGACGACGATGGGAAGTGTACACTACAACCGCTGTAGTTGTTCCTGTGGTGAAGGAGTTTTATGCTAATTTGCATGGAATCAACAAGGGAGTCATCTATTTGCGAGGAAGATGGATAACTTTTACTCCTGCACGGATTAATAAGTTATATATGATCAAGAATGTTCCTGTCTGCCATTATTCCAACTTCATCCCGACAAGAAATCTGATGAATGAAATCTACCAATATTTGACGGACGAGACTGAAGACTGGGAAATGAGAGAAAACGGGGATGTTATATTCTCTATTACACTTCTAAACCCCGTTTTAAAACATTGACACTTCTTCATTTTTGCAAAACTATTATCGATAATGAAGATCGGTAAAGTTACTAAAGAGAGTACTATTCAGAATTTCTATATTCAAATGGGACTGCCGATTGATATTTGATGGATAATTGTTAAGTCGGTTTTAGGCATGATCGTTCATGGATCAACTTATGGGCTTGGACATCCTTCAACAATCTTCTTACTCTGCAGTCAGTTCCGAGTATCTTATGAGAATTGGGACAATGTACTTCTACCTTGAAAGCCGTTGGACCCAACCCAGAAGTTCCCAACCAATGAAGATGAGAATGATATGACTATTATTGTGGATCAATCGTCTCAGAATTCACTTCCTATTCAGCCTTTAGTTCCAGACAAGACACTAGAAATCCTTTGCAGAATCAAGAAACTGGAGAAAGAAGTACAAAATGTTATGAATGCAACTAATAATATCTCTAATTTTTTTGATCATCTAGATTGAAGGATGAAAGAACATTTTGATCACTCTGGACATATCGAAGGAAGTTTGATACGATTGATGAGAAAGATGAGATTGATAGAAGATGACTCTACTGAAGAATTCCCATTTTGACCTTCTATAACCCCTTCGTTCATGTTCAATTGATGGGCGATATAAGGGGAGAAACAAGCACTAAATCGGAGGAGTAGTAGATTTACTTTACTACCTATATGTCTATATGTGTGGTTTGATTTGAACTTATGTGTTTAATTTGCTTACGAATTTTACTTTTAGATCTTAGTATAGTTGAGATTGAGCATAGAAAGTTTGTTTTCAGCATTTAGAGTGTTGTGGCTTGGATTACGACGCTGAATTGATGTATTAAAATTGAGAAACTATCAAACTTATCTATGTCGTGTAACGTGTATTGTAACCCTTATATTTTATATATAATTGTGATGTTTTGTGTTGTGAATGTTTATTTTAGTACATCATTTAATCACTTAAAATTTATGTCTAGAATGATTAAAGGGATGTCGATGAGGCCTGAAATTGATCAAAATCCCAAAAATTTGGAAATTGAACCAAATTTGAAAATCTCACCGACGGCGCCATCGACGCCGCTGACGACGCTATCGACGCCGCCGATGGCGCAATCGACGCCACCGACGACAGATTTTTCTTGAGGCTAAGGCTATTTAATTCAATAGAGCTCGTCGACGGCTTTGAAGACCATGACGACGGCGAGATACCGAAAAAACACTTTTAACCGCGATTTTGACTAGCCAACCACCACTATTCATCATCCCCTTCCTCCTAAAAAATGAAAATTTTGATCTTGGGCTTGAAGATCTTAGATTTGGGGCAATTTCAAGGCTTTTAGACACCAGATTTCATCATCTCTCGGTAAAAGCTTCACTCCAACCTAAAAATATTTGATTTTCACCTTGAATTTCTTCCACATTGAGGAAATCCGAAATGAATTGAGAATGTAGAGAAAATATTTGGAAGAAATTAATGGAACTTAGTTTTGAACTCTTAGAGTCGCTCTTAGAAGCTATTATCTGCATATTTGAAATATATTTTGGAATTTTTCTATGATTTTGATTAGATTGAAATGGCTCTGTGATAAAAGAGACGACTTGAGTTTGACGAGTCTTACTTCATCAATGCAAAGGCTCAGTCTAGATTTACTTCAGTATTTCAAGTGAAGAAATGTATTCAAGATCATGTTTTTGAGAGTCTGGGAGGAGAAGTTGAACGAGTCATTACCGAACGTAGGTGGGAAAATTTCAGTTATATCACCTATAAGGCTGTTGTGAATATTTTGAAAGAGTTTTATGCCCATGCGTCCTATTCTGAGGACGGAACCATTCGAGTAAGACAATTTTCTGTTGAGTTTAGTGTTGCCCGCATTAACTCATTTTATGAAGTCCCAAACTCCTACATCTACAATTATGAAACCTTCAGTACAATAGAAGGCCCGCTGAATGATTTCATTAACTTTCTCATTGATGGGAAAGGGACATGGAAGATAAAGTAGCGAGAACGGGTAAATTTTTCTACTTCCATGTTAAATGCCACATCTAAAGTGTGACACTATTTTATTTCCTCTACTTTGTTACCAACTTATCACCATAGTGAGGTAACATGAGATAGAGCTATTCTGAATTACTGTATTCAGAATAATCAGACTATAAATGTGGGGAGAATTATTTATAGGAATATTTTGACCACGGTAAGGAGTTAATCAAGTGGAGGGTTAGGACATCCTGGCCTCATTTATGCACTTTGCCAACTTTCTGGAGTTGAAACTGGAGATGGTGAAGGATGGGTTTACCTTATGAAACCCATTAGTAAAGCTAATTTAAAGATGTATGAATCCCATGAAACATGGAGATCTGGGAGTAGGAGTAAAGAACCTTCTACTAGTAGAGATATCCCCTCTACTAGTTATGACCTTCCTTCCTCTAGTTCCCCTACCCTCCACAATTTAATGAATAAGTTAGCCTTACAGCAAAAAAGTATAGAGAAAATAAGTGAAAGAATTGGGGGATTAGAACGTAGACATGATTATGATAGTGAGTACCTACATAGGTATTCTGACTTCGAGGTAGCTTACTACGAAGCTCAGGAGGTGAGCCTGATGTTACTTTTGTTGAATGCCCCCGTTATACTCAGTATCAGCCCAATCCACCTGTCGACCAAAGAGACAAGGATATAGTATGAGATTTTGATATATGATAGTGATTAGTATATTTTTGTTTTGTGTTTTTGTAATATAGATAGATGTTTGTCTGTATGTACTTTCATTTTATTGTCAATTTTATTTAATGTTTGCATAAATGTTTAGTGTTGTAGTTTGAAATGTGCATGTGTAGTTATAATAGACTTTGATTAGTACTTTGTAAATTTGTATTGTGATGTGTTAATGAAAAATTGTGTTTGTATAATGTTTAGTTTTGTACTTATTTCAAAATTTCAGTACTCAGCAACTTCTCTAATGATTTATATGTATAGAAAGCTCCTGATATTACAGAACAGTTGAAGTAAAATTTTGAGAAGGAAATGCAAAAATTCCATAATGATGAAAATGCCTAAAGTACTGAGGTATGATTTATATTTAGAATCTTTCTTTTCACCTGTATCATTCCATATTGAAAAATTTAAGTTTGAGGGAGAGAAGAAAAAGATTACCTATTATATGTTCTCAATTAAAATATTTTAAAAAATTTTAATATGATTTTTTGTAGTGAATTTAATTCAGATAACTATATTTTATAAATATTTGAATATTATGGTAGATTTAAAGGAATATTTTTCTAAGGAAAATTAATTTTGTAGATTAAGATATTTAGTATAAGAGAATAAGACATAGTTAACTATTTAATGTAAAGAAAACTATATTTTGAAATATTAAGAATCTTAGAAATTCATTTGAGAAGAAAAGATTGGGGCTCAATGATGTAAAAGCTATGAAATACTTATAAGACAAAGGAATGCTTTGAGTTTCAAATTTAAGGAAAGAAAAGTGAAGTTCAAAATTATTAAAGGCTATCCAGATATAGTAATCTTCACTTGAAAAAGAAAAAGAAAAAATTGACAACAATCCCTAAATAGAAAAGAAAAATATATAGGATTTAAAGCAATACAAATGAAAAAGAAAAAAAAAATATATATAAGTGAGGAGAAGCTTGAGGAGATGCCTAATAAAAAATTGGCTTCACTTAGACCTACCTAAAGGGAAAACCTAAATACATTCATAAACTTATATTTATGGAACTATATCTTTACTGGTAGTGTTCTCATGAAGTTCCTAACATTTGAATATTCTAAGTGACTTGATATTACAACATATAACCATTCTTGAAATGAATAGAAAACTAGAACTCTTAAACTTGATGACTAGATAGTCTTGTACCTACAGAGTTAATTTAATTACTTGAAATTTTTCTGAAAGCTTACTATGGTATTTACTTAAATCAAACTTATAGTTTTTCTGAATTAAAACTTTAGCACAATAGATCATAACTTTTATGTAGTACTAAAATTAATTGAAGAAAATTAATAGTTAAGTTTGGGGGATTTTGACCAAAGAAAAACATGTTGAGATTTTCATACCTATTTTACACTGATTTTGATGATATTGCACTTTAAAGAAAGGTATTTTTGATATTTTTTTGCAGGTATGTTGAATTATGGTCATTGGGGAAAAAAGATGTAAAAAAAGAGTGAATTTAGAGCAAAGGACCAAAACATGAAGATTTGATCTTGGGCGCCGACGACACCATTGATGCCGCCGACGACGCCATCGACGCCGCCGACGGCGGGTTTTTCTCAAGAGTCCAAAATTAAATATTATAGAAGGTCGCCGACGGCGCCATCGAGTCCACCGATGGTTCTCTCAATAGATGCATTAAATGTGGATAATTTTTAAAGGGACGCTTAGGCAACTCTTGAAAACTCTTCTACAAATTTAAGAGAAATATTTGGAGTCCAGGGAGTCCAGAGATTCCGGAGAGTCCAGGGAGTCCAGAGAAGTGTAATTTAGGGTTAAGTATTGTGAGGAATTCTTCGAGAGATCTAAGAGTGGAAAAAAAGTGAGAGATTTCTTCCTCCTTGCCGCTTCGAAGGAGAATTTTGTGTGTTATAAAGAAAAGAAGAGATTCAGAGGAACTTCAAGGAGTTACTTGGGGAGGAATTTGAGATAAGTCGTATTTACTTATTGTAGTTTGTATGACTTTACTTTTATATATGAAATCTAAGTTTTATCGTATCTTCTCCATTAGTTCTGAGTAGTTTTCTCTCTCTTTCTCCTTGTCTTGAGATTTTGTGAAATGGTGATTTGAATTGGTTGTGCCATGAGAACGTTAAAGAAGTTGTGATGATCTTTTCACTTTAATCTTAATTTACTTTCAATTTGGTCAATTGATTTGTTAAAATATGTTGAGTTTTACTCTTAAAGTGAGGATTAAATCCAAGATTTAGGGAGGTCAAAGTCCTTAAAAGTTGGGTGCAAATAAATCGGGAAACAAAAATTATCGGGCGTAGAATTGGAGATTTTAGAGTGACAGACTAAAATAATCAATTTGGTTCTATTGTTTAGGTGCTGAAGTGTAGATGTTAGCTCTCAGACACGAGGAACATGGGAGCTCCAAAGTGAGAGCCGATATCCTCTCAGCCTAGCTCAAATTCAGTAACCAAACATAGGATTAGTCAATGTACTTTATGCCTGGTCCAAAGGGTAAAGAATAGGTATGCTCCTATTTGACACAATATAATTTGAACCAATTCAATTTATCCATTTACTTAAATTTCTTGACAAAGAGAAGAATGCTTTCTTATATATTGAACTTCACATTAGAAACTATATTAGTAGAATTAGTTGATTGAGAGTTTATTAAAATTACTTTTAATTTAATTGCCTATTAGTGACAAACATGCAATTTGAACTATGTTGTTGTGATTAAGTATTGATTTTCTAAATCTTAAGTTCGTAGCCTCTAATATTACTCCCTATGGGATCGATATCCAGGATTCCATTAGAGCCCTGTATTACTTGAGCGATACATATACTTACGTTGATAAGTGTGACTTTGCAATTATTGAATATTTAATACACATCTTTATCAAATCTATAACTATTATCAAGTTTTTGGCACCGTTGCAGGGGATTTAAATCTTCTAGTAGCATCATCAAATTCTTGTATTTTTGAGCATATATAAAGTCGCTGTCAAATTTTTGGCGCCATTGCCGGGGATTTAAATCTTCTAGCAGCAGTATCAAATTCTTGTATTTTTGAGCATATGTTAAGTCGGTGTCAATTATCTATGATGTAATTAACTATAGAAGCTTGCCCTTATAGGAAGCTTCTTCAAACCCAACTTAATATAAACACTATTTAATTCTTTGTATTAAATATGGGCACTTGTCGGCTTATAAATAAAATGATTTTTGCAGACCAAACATATATCATATATTTGTTAGTTTATCTTTTGAGATAGATACATAGCTTGAGGTGTAGTGCTCTTTCATTTGAACTATGAAAGATATGAGATTAGTTTGATTTCATATTTTTTTAAAATTATATATAAATATAAATAAATAAATAAATAAATTATATATATATA
>NEWO01000302.1:436171-475698 GCA_003013225.1 Phalaenopsis aphrodite
TGTGTGTGTGTGTGTGTGTGTGTGTGTGTGTGTGTGTGTTTGTATGTGTGTATGTAAATTAAATGCCTTTTTTGAAGTGGGCAACATGATTCTGATTCCGGTGGTCGACCAGCTTTCAACGGGCAACTCCACAACCAAAATAATGCCGACAACTTCTAGCGACTCCACCGATGAAAAGCTTCTCTCTCCATATTAATCAGGAAATATTATATTCATATATTGGTAATGTATTTGTGTCCCTCATGAACCAAATTACCCCTCTTCCTTTGGCATGCTTCACCCATTTCTTTCTTGGGTAAGTACGGTCAACTATTTTGGACTTCAGGGCTGTCTGTTCAATTACCATTGAACAAGAAGGTTCAGAAGGCCATTAAGGACTTTTTAATCTTAGTTTGGGGTTGGACCCCCAATAGTTTTGTCGATGGACTAGTTTCACTTGGGCATTGTGCGTTGTAAATTTGGTCTCACACTGGGTCCTGAACTTCACTTTTTCTCTTTCGAGTTTGATTTGCTATTTTGCAAATTAAATCAGATTGTGTCGTGCTACGCTTGCTCTTTAATTTTCCTTATATTAATTAAATCTTTCTACTTTTAAATTATTTTTACTAAAATCTTAAAATCTCCAAAAATTAAATAAAGACATACCCAGTGTAAAGATTGACCGCTGTTAATTTGTAGTGCTCGTACTAAGATTACGAGGTATTGGCTAAATAACTAACCCCAAAACTTTCTTTTTTTTAAGCTTTTGCATTGACGTGCCCAACACTCACTTTTTCTTAGGACCCGTCAACGAGCCGCAGTGCCCACAATGTCACTCCCACCATCAAGTTTGGAGCAGGATTTGATGAAATCGAGGTTACACTTGGAAAACCTTGTTTGTCGTGATGAAACTCACCGCTTTAGAGTTTCAAGAGCCATCTACTGAGTTTAACCTAAACTGCCCTCAGGATTTCCCTTCTTATAAGAAAGTAAAGACTACTGCCACCAAGGCACCTACTAAGCATGTTGTTCCCATTTCTGCTAAGGGAAAAGAAGTTATGATCGTTTGAAACCCAACTGAAGGATTAGTTGTCCCACCGTCAGTATTTGAAATTAGATCGAGTTCAAGGAACGCACCGTTAACCTGAGCCCAAAGGAGAAACCGCAGCCAGAAGGTTCGGAGAGCTCCTAAAGCCCAAATTTTTTAGGAAGTACCTGTTGATGACGGTCCTCATCAGAAGGAGTCAGGATTACTGGATACCTATCCACTTCTATAAGGGAGTAGGTTCCATCCCTTAATGGATACTAATGGGTACGAAAGTATCCAAAAGATCGCCGCTACTTTACCATCTCCTCATGGACATGGTGAGGAGAGGAAGAAGCATACTCCTATTACCCGAGTCAGTACAATTTTCTAGAGACTAACTACCAAAGAAGGTTGTTCAGTTGGTGAGTTACTCAAACGAGTGGGATACAATATCCCCTTACATGAAGAAAGAAATTCTAAGAGACATAAGATTGATCAGAAGATCTCAGAAATCGACTGAAGCTTTGCCTACTCACATTACCATCAGGTTTTTCTTAGGAAGCAGAGTTGATACCACCATTATTGCTACCAATTCTGCTGTCACTAGACCTGCAGGCTGTCGACTAGTTAAGTCGCATCTAGGTTCGAGAATTCTACCAATTACCAGTCACAAGGATGTTCTTAAAGTTCCAAAGAAAAAAGATGAAGGGATACCCCAATATTGTATTTGGTTTGCACCATGGGGAGCACACTTCTCTTCTACATGCCGATGTTTTTGCTGAGACACTCCATCTCAAGGCATCACGGTCAAAGAAAAAGGTGTGGGTACCCAAGGTCGCCGTACCGATACAGTCCAGTGAGCCTGAAGGGCAGGATCATGGAATGAAGCAAGGGTCCGAAGTATCCAACATTGTCATAGTAATTGCTAGCGTGATGGACGAACAAGTAGAGGATATCCAGCAAAGTCCTCCAGATCTCAAGGTGTTACAAGAATCAATAATTGAAGGAAATTTTGAAAAGCTCAGGGTCAAGATTTTCGAGTTGGCTTGAGAACTTGGAGTTTCCATTGATGATGATGAAGACTCTGACTTCAATGATTACCTCGAGAAAGATTTCATGAATATCCATGTCATAAAGACCAGAGCCACTGCATCTACGCGTGTGCTCAACCTCTCATCAAAGAGAATGCTGTAGATGAGCTACGTAGGGTTGTTTTCCTAATGGCTGAACAAATCAACCAAATGGAGAAAATAATGGAAGAGATGGATGTTGCCATGGCTGCCATGGTCTCCATGGTCGCAGTTCAGGGATAGTCTCAACCACCACAATTAGCCTCGCTAGAAGTCAATCAACTGGAGATTATACATATCACAGATGAAAGGAGGGAAGTTTCCTCAGTGAATAGAGATGAGCAACAAAAGAAGGATTCTCCATCAAGTGCCATATCAAAAAAGGAATTTAAGCACATGGTCAAGCAAGTTTGGGAGGCCTTAGCCCAATCTAAGGGTTGTGCATTGATTTTGAAGGGTAGAACTTACTCAGAGGAGTTTGATGTCGTACCCTATCCTAAAAGTTTTTTTGTCACCAAAATATAAGATATTTGATGAGACTGGAAATCCCAGGCAGCATATAACGCATTTTCGAGCCAATTTTGGTAATAATGGAGGTAACAAAGGTTTGCTCTTTCGACTATTTTTTAGCAGCCTGTCAGGGATCACTTTTGATTGGTATGTCGAACTACTCAACAGACCAGTCAAGATGTTCACTGAGCTTGAACAATTATTCATGAAGAGATTTATCAGAGCGTAACTTCATGTTTCTATTGGAGATCTCCTGGTAGAGAAACAAAAGCCCAACGTCACTTTAATGGACTACATTTTGAGGTGGAGAAACCTTAGCTTGAAATTTGAACCTCAGCTACAGAAACATCATGCGATTGAGATCTTACTCAAGAGAATCCATAGGCTAGCATGCTCAAAGGACTCACCATTAAATCCTTCTAGAAGCTACTCAGCAAAGCCAACTATCTTTAAGAAGAAGTCAAACATATGGATTTATAAGAGAAAGTGGAGAAATCCAGGGCGACTAGAGAATTTGAAAAGAAGTCCGGAACAGTGACAACGATCAATAAAGGAAAGTTGCCATGAAGATACATGTAGAAAACTCTAATCAGAATTCCCAGTCATCATCGCGACATGCTCAACAACAAACACAACAGTATGACCAGTCTAGCCAGCAACTGCCTCAGGGAGGATCATACTGAGTAGAAAATAGAAAGGGCCCATCCTTGACGGAACAAAGGAAAATTGTTTATTCCTTCAAAAATAAAGCGATACCCAAAATGTTCAGAAGTCTAATGAAGAAGCTCGAGTTCAGATTTCTAGATCTAAAGAAACCCGAAGAGGTTGACAAAAAGGATAAACCTAATTTTTTTTTGTATCATAGGATGCGTAGACACACTATAGAGGATTGTTTCATCTCTAAGGATTGGATCGAGAAAAATCTTAAGGAAGAAAATATAATGATCTTGAAAGAATATTTAAAAGAACTTGAAAGAGGTTCTGTAAATATGATTTTATTAGATCCAGTCTCTTCGATTGACCCATATGCTGAAAAAAATGGATGGAGTATGACTTGGAACAAGCTCAAGAGTGTAGTGGAACAAATTTAGAATGTTTCAAGGCAAGCCTCCGTTCAAAGTCTTCAGCCTGCCAGCCAGAGTTGAAGATTTCTCCAGGAAATCTTCCACCACCAAAGAAGAAGAAGAAGAACACCACCATGAAGACTGATAAAACAGGGGGTATAATAGGGGCTACCACTGTTAGATTGGTTGTCTCGGATTCAGGGAAGAAAGTCCTCGAACCCCTGACCTTGTATGATTATCTTTTTGCCCCTCTAGGGTCTTATGAATATAATGATTATGATTTCAGCTATATTTTAATTATTTCTAGTGATAACATAATCGATTATGACCAATATAACTTTGATCTCGATTCCCAAACTGGTCCTCAAATCATATTTAAGTTTGATGAACCTGTTAGCAAGATCGAAGAAGACATCAAGAATGTTGATTACGACAACGTTGCAAGTGAGGAACCAATCCTCGTGTGCCATAGTGCACTACTTTCCATTAACTTAAATCTTTCCAAAAAATAAGAAACGCCGGAAGATTCATCTACGACATCTCAAGAAGAAGAAATTATATAAGTGAACTTAAGGAGCGGGAAAGTATAAGCAGAATATCATCAGTATGTGATGAAGCTACTGGAGCAGATTACCATTGTAACTTTCTATCGTATTCCTCGGGGAGATAATGCCCGTGCTGACGCTATAGAAAAACTTGCAAAAGAATTGTCATGTCCTCAGAGGGTTCCATTGACATTACAGTACAAGAAAGACAAGTTTTGTATTGAATCAACTTTGAAAATCTACACAAGCTCGAAAAAGAAGAAGACATGATGATTGTGGTTGCTGATATCAACAAAGATTATCGTAAGCCATTAATAGAATATTTGAAAACTGGAAAGCTACTAGAGTACAAATCAGCAGCACATCACATCATAAGAAGGGCTATGTCGTACGCTTTAGTGGGTGATGTCCAAGATCATTCCATCAGATGTGGTTGCAATGTCTAAGCAAAGCAGAAGCATAAAATATCAAAGAAGTACATGCTAGATTGTATGTCGCTCACCGGTCATAGCCAAAGATGAAATAAAGATCAAGAGACTCGGATATTATTGGCCGGCAATAATGTCTGACTGCATGGATACAACCAGAAGATATCACCAGTGCCAAGTGCATAGAGAGTTCTTGCACCAATCTCCGAATGTGCTACACCCAACGGTCGCCTCGTGGCCATTCGAGTGTTGGGGCATGGACATTATAGGTCCGATAGACCCTCCTTCCTCTAAGGGACACAAATTTATACTTACTGCTACATAGTAGTTTTCCAAATGGGCAGAGGCAGTACCGATACGAGAGGTTACAACACATCAATTCCTTCAATTTTTAAAAATCCAAATCGTCTACCGTTTCAAAGTTTCGTGTAGAATAATCTCTGATAATGGGACAACCTTCAAGAGCGTAAAAATCAACAATTTCATCATGTGGCACTGTATAGATTAGAGATACTCTACGATCTACTATCCTAGGGCAAATGACCTAGTCGAGGCATTCAACAAGACACTGGTACAAATTTTTTAGAAGACATTGGATGAAAAAAAGATGTTGGCATAACAAACTATTAGAAGTCTTGTGGGCCTACCGGACAACGTTCAGGACTCCCACTTAATGTACATCCTACGCACTTGTGTACAGGTCTGAGGTCGTACTACTGTTAGAAGTACAGACTCTATCTCTTAGAGTCATTGTCGCCAATAAACTTATAATTGAAAAAAGTGCAAAACTCAGACTTGAAGAATTAGAAAGTCTCGAAGGAAAGAGATTAGAAGCTCAATAGCATTAGGAGCTTTACCGAGCGAAGATGGTACAAGCTCATGACAAATTGGCCCACCCAAAGACGTTCAAAGTTGGTGATATCGTTCTCATGCGCAAATGTTCTATTCTTGCACACTGTAAGATAGGTGGAAATTTTGAGCCAACTTGGGAGGGACCATTTGTCGTAGAAAAGGTCTACGCAGAAGGAGCCTACGAGCTAGTGGATTTTCAAGGTGAGAGACCCTTGTTGCCGATCAATGAATGATACTTGAATACATAATGTGCAACTTGACATTACTTGAATTGAAATTTTAATTATTTTGGGGTTATTTATTTGGCCAATTGTCTGTGATCGGTCAAAAAATTTGGTAATAAAAAAAAAATTTGAATTTACATGCTTCAATTTTTTCCTTTCTACTTTTAAGGTTGATATTTTACTAAATTAAATAATTTGTAAATATAAATAAATGATCTTCTTACCGATATAAACTAAAATTTTGTCTAATAAACATTTTTTTTGTTCTTGTTGCTAATAAATTTCAGTGCACTGATGTTTTTCTTGTCGTTTGCAGAGAAAATGTTAGGACAAAAGCTGATTTTTTTATTTCAAGGATGGATGGAATCTCACACTTAACAAGAAAAGGACACTGCAGGGTGGCATCATAGCCTTCAACGTAGACTTCGGTCAAGTCAATGTAGACTATGAGGGTCCCCTGATGAACGTGGTCAACCGTCGAGAAAAAGGGGCTATCGTCACTGTTAATGATCAACACCAAGGAGGATTTCTTACTGAAGGTGAAGAAGGTGATAATGTAGCAAGATCCGATGGAGGGGACTAGTCATCTGCCATCTACGATAACTGCATCGATCGGAGGTCTAGTCACCGCTAATGATGAGAGACTGCCAGATGCACCATTATGAAGGGCTCAATGCATAAATACCAATCGTTGAAAACACATAGCATTCCTATGTGAAGAAAGAAGACACCAGAAGGAGGCAAAAAACTTGCTTACCCTGATTCCTGAGGGGAAGATCTATGATCCATGCATGAGAGATACTTCCTCCAGCTTGCCTACCACAGAGGATGAGTCTGTGTTCACTATAGAGCCGATGATGATCTTTCCACTGGTTGCCCAATGTGCAACGTCGAGATTCCTACATGGACACCAACTACAGAGGTGTTTGTGGAATGCCCAAACTACAACATCCTCCACTTAGAGCATTACGACACTCTGGAGGAGTATACATTCACCGATAGCGGATTTCAAATCAACAATCACTCAATGGGGGAATCATATATTCCACTGGATACAGAGACATCAAAAACATAAATTCCTACAAATATTGAAATGAGAGAGCGTCCTCGACAGCCGCCGATGGTTAATATGGCAGAATTAGACAAAATGAGTAAAGTAAAGAAAAAGGAATTTGAATTTTATGAAGAGGTTCAAGGAAGATTTGTCAATATACTAGAAGGTCTGGTGTTGTACGCCATAGTCTTCTCTGAAAGTGAAGAAAGGAGCATTCTCGACTGCATATTCAACCTAAGAGATAGGGATCATGATGGTCTTTTGATGGAAAAGACCTATTCTGAACCACAAAAATGGATGCATGGAAAAGGTAGAATCATCATTTAATGTGGTTGATATTATAATTTTACCAAAGATAGACAAGAAAATTCCCCGGGGATTTTAATACATGATGAGGTGGATCCATTACCTCCTATAATAAAGTGGATGATCAAGAGGATGGTTAGGTGGAGCATAACTCCAGCCAGTTGCATTCCCAACAACTGTATCATCAATATCTATGATGAAGGCGATTGCATTCCCTCACATATAGGTCATCATGATTTCATGAGGCCTTTTTGCATGGTCTCCTTCATGAGCAAAAGAAATATTTTAGTTGGGAAAGAAATAGATGTCATTGGCCCCAGGGAGTTTAGAGGATTAGTGGAGATTCCGCTAACAGTGGGTTCAGTACTGATTCTCAAGGAAAATCGAATAGACCTGGCCAAGCACTACATTCCAGGGGTACGACACCGCAGGGTGTCTGTAACTTTTAGAAGGATGGATAACAACAAGATACCATATGAATTTTGACCAGATTTAGAGATAGAGGAACTACAACCTTACGTGCTATGAGAGGGTTGCACCTCTAAGTACACGTAAAAGGAACTCTTATCCTGAAGTGTGGCTCAGTAGGTCAGCACGATCAGGAACTCATCTCAACAAAGATGGACAATTAGTGGATACCTTTCTGTATCATGTTTTGACGCAGCAGATATGATGATATATGTATCAGATATGTTCAACTTATGATATATTGGCAACATGAGATGTTTCAGATATACTTTTAATGCGTTCAACATGTTGTACCTTTTGGTACTTTGACTTATGTTCAATCTGTAACAATTATTTGAAGCAGATTAATGAAATTTATTTTAAAATTCAGTCTATTTCTTGAATTGCCATTTTTGTACGATAGATCAAGAGCCCCAGAACCATGTGTTGGTTCCACACTACAATGAACGAAGAACAAAATAATAAAAAATTTGATAATAATAAAAGTTCAAATAAAATACTCTTTTGAAAAATCAACCAACAAATAAAAAATTGAATTTTGAAAATAC
The DNA here is from genome assembly GCA_003013225.1 of Phalaenopsis aphrodite. Lineage (NCBI taxonomy): Eukaryota > Viridiplantae > Streptophyta > Magnoliopsida > Asparagales > Orchidaceae > Phalaenopsis > Phalaenopsis aphrodite. The sequence continues at coordinate 444,247 of NEWO01000302.1, forward strand.
ATTTTGATAATTAAATGTGATAAAAAAATAAGAAAAAAATGAAAAATTTTCTTGAGTTTGTTTTTCTCAAGTTTGAGGTCTCTTACTCTTTGCTCGCGCAGCACGTTTATACTTGTCTGCACTAATTTTCTTCACATCCTCGTGGAATTTCACATTCTACAGAAAATCTCACAAATTCTTACAAATTTTTCTTCACCAATGCTAACCTTATCACATGCCACATATCTATGAATTCAACACCACAAATTCTCTACACTGCTTTCATGTTGTTTTTGGGATCAGTACCTAAATTCTGATTCCCTCCTTTTGAGGTTGGTACCTAAATTTCGACTCTTTTTTTTAGGCTTGATACATAAATTTCAATTCTCATTACAGAATCAATACTTAAATTCTGATTCCCTCCTTTATAGGCCAGTACCTAAATTCTGACTCTCTTTTTGGGATTAATACCTAAATTTCAATTCCGATCTCGGGGTCAATACCTAAATTCCAATTCCCTCCTTTCATGGTCGGTACCTGAATTCCAACTCTCTTTTTAGGATTGATACCAAAATTTCAATTCCCATCTCAGGTTCAGTACCTAAATTCTGATTCCCTCCCGTCAAGGTCGGTACCTAAATTCTAACTCTTTTTTTTGAGATTGATACCTAAATTTCATTTCCCATTTCAAGATCAGGCACTAAATTTTAATTCCTATCTTTTGAGGTCGGTGCCTAAATTCCAATTCTCTTTTTAGGATTGATACTTAAATTTCAATTCCCATTTCGGGATCAGTACCTAAATTCAGATTCCTATCTTTTGAGGTCGGTACCTAAATTCTGCACTCTTTTTGGGATTGATACTTAAATTTCAATTCCCATGTCGAGGTCAGTACCTATATTTTGATTCCTATCTTTCGAGGTCGGTGCCTAAATTCCGACTCTCTGTTTGGGATTAATACATAAATTTCAAATCCCATGTCGGAGTTAGTACCTAAATTCTGATTCCAATCTTTTGAGGTTGGTACCTAAATTCCAATTTTCTTTTAGGGATCATACTTAAATTTCAATTCCCATTTCAGGGTCAGTACCTAAATTATGATTCCCTCCTTTCGAGGTCGGTACCTAAATTCCGACTCACTTTTTGGGATTGATACTTAAATTTCAATTCCATTTCGGGGTCAGTACCTAAATTCTGATCCCCAACTTCTGATAATTCTGAAATAAAAATTAAAGTTTGCTAGCATCGAATTGAAATTGAATCTTCATCATAACTGTCATGGTCATTTTCAGGATCCCTTCTCTTCCAATCCCCAACAAGAATTTTGAATCCTCGATTTTGATCAAATGTTCATTTGCTAACTCCCCAGTAGAAACAACTAGCACTTGATTCTACACTTCGTTCTAGGTCTATTGACTTAGAATTTTGGGTTGGTTTTGCTCATCTTATCGGTCAACGCCAATACGCATGGTGTGCTTGCCCAGCACATCACACCTATTGAGGGTCTATTTTTTTACCTCACTTTTGGTTAAGGTTTAGTTTTCCCTCTTTAGCAACCTAAGGTCTAGCCATAGGACTTTCATATTGACTATTCCTAGAAAACTAGAAAAGGAGCCCTCACCTTTAGAAACTCTGAACTCTTCTGTGCTCAACCTGAAGTTCCATGTACTGGTCCTAACCTCTAGCTCTTAGTAGGTAGGGCCAATATAGAGGAAGCTTAAGGGGAGTCCCCATAGGACTGTTTGGCCTTAAGGTTGACCTTAGGTGTTGGTTTGGAGCTAGTTCACTCACTTGCACTCACTTACACCCACTTTCACTCACAACCCTAATACCCAGATTTGTTGACTTTGATCCCTTGACCTTTTGGGAAACTCGTGTAGATGGTCCCCTAGACCCACGGGCCCTAGGCTAGGGTTTAGCTAAGACCAGTACATAGGGGACCCAAATGGGGATTTCATTGATCCATACCTCATATAAGGTGGTTGGCACTTGCCCCAAATTCTACCAAAATATCCAACTCGGCATTTTGCCCCCAAATCCACTCAAAATACCTAAATACCCTTGAAACCCTAAATTTGACCAAACTTCCCAAAATTAACCAAATTAGCCAAACTTATTCAAAAATCATTTCAAACCATTTGAAACTACCCAAATTACCCAAAACATACCATAAATTCCAATATTACCAAAATATTCTCAAATTTGCCAAAATAAAAAAAAAACCTTGGTAGCCCAAACTTTCCCAAAACCCTTAAAATCATTTAAAATATCCCCAAAACCAATTTGGTCCCTTTAATTTAACCTAATTTTTTCAATTTGACCACTTTGACCAAAAACCCCCAAATTGCCTTTAAAGGCCCAATTTATGCAAATTCACCTCACATACCCATCAATTTGGCCCAAATCCTCCCCAATTTAAATTCTAAACTCAAATTAATCTTTCATATGATCAATTCAAACCTAATCCTAGCATAATTGGCTCATTCTTTGAGCTCAATTTTGATCCAAGCTAAACCCCAAATTTTGACCACCCTATGACTTAATCTCACCTAATTGAACCATATGATCCACTCAATTGTCCCAATTTAAATCCTAAATTCTTCCTAAAAATCCTACACATCAAATTGGACCATCAATTTTCCTTGATCAAGCCTCAATTTTACTTAATTTCAACCCACATTCAAAATCCCAAAATTTGGCCCAAATTGGCTGTCTCCAAATTCCACCAAATTGAATGTCCTAACCCCAAAATTGACACCCAATTTTTGTTGAAAACTCTTTATGACATTCCTTTAGACCATTTTAAATCATCAATTTGGACCTAACCTAACCTTAGCCTAATCTAAACCCAAGTCTAACCCAACACCCCCATCTTGACCAAATGTCCAAAATCCTCCAAATTGAACCTCCAAACCAATTCAAAGTCACTCCAAATATTTTCTAAAATCCTCATGAAAATAACCCACAAAAAATTCATCAATCAATTGAGCTCAATAGCATGGCTAGCTTAACCCAAAACCCACATCAAGCCACTTGACCCAAATAGACCCTTTCACCTAAATTACTTAGTCAAACCAAATTGGTCAACCAAGGACCCCAACAACCACTAAGCTCCTCCATTGAACCAGGCTGAACCACCCTAAATCAACCCCCCAAGCAAGCTATTGACAATGAATTTATATGTGATTAAAAATACAAGTATTTAATACTGCTGCTAAAAGATTTAATTCCTCAGCAACGACACCAAAAACTTAATAACAGTTATAGATTTGATAAAGATGTATATATAAAATATTCAATAATGGTAAAGTCACACTTATCAATGCAAGTATATGTATCGCTCAAGTAATATAGGGCTCTAATGGAGTCCTAGATATCGATCCCACAGGGAGTAATATTAGAAGTTACAAACTAAGGTTTTAGAAAAGCAATACTCAATCGCAACACTGGAATTCAAATTGTTTATTTGTCACTAATAGGCAATTGAAATAAATATATAATTTTAATAACTCTTAAATAACTAAATATACTAATAAAGTTTTTAATGTGATATTTAATATATAAGAAAACATCCTTCTCCTTGTCAAGAAATTATAGTGAATGGATAAAGCGAATTAGTTCATATTGTATTGTGCCAAATAGGTGCATACTTATTCTTTACCCTTTGGTCCAGGCATAAAGAACATGGACTAATCCTCCTAAGCTTGTTTACTGAATCTGTAGCTATGCTGGGAAGATGCCAGCTCTCACTTCGGAGCTCCCACATTCCCCTCGCCTGAGGGCTAACATCTACACTTCAGCACCCAAACAATAGGACCGAATTGGGGATTTTAGTCTGTCACTCTGAAATCTCCAATTCTATGCCCAATAATTTTATTTCCCTATTTATTTGCACCCAACTTCCAAGGGCTTTAACCTCCCTGAATCTTGGATGTAATCTTCACTTTAGTTGTAAAACTCAACATATTTCAACAAATCAATTGGCTAGATTGAAAGTAAATTAAGATCGAAGTGAAAAGATCATCAAAATTTCTTTAACATTTTCATTGCTCAACCAATTTAAATCACCATTTCACAAATCTCAAGACAAGGAGAAAGACAGAGAAAACTACTTAGAACTCATGGGGAAGTCACAACAAAACTCAAAATTCATATATAAAAGCAAAGTCATACAAACTACAACAAGTAAATAACACTTATCTCTAATTTCTCCCCAAGCAAACTATTCAAAGTTCCTCTAAATCTCTTTCTTTCCTTATGTCACACAGAATTCCTCTTTGAAGTGGCAAGGAGGAAGAAATCACTCACTTTCCCTCTACTCTTACAATCTCTCAAAGAATTTCTCACAATTAGACACTCTAGTAAACTCTCTATACACTAATGGAATCTTTCTAACCTCCAGGACCTCAAACTCCTCTTCAATCTCCTTGAGTCCCCCTCAATTTTTGGCAAAAATCCTCTTTTAAGGTTGTGGATGAGTTTTCTCAAGAGTTGCCTATGCACCCCTCCAAAATTCGTCCCCATCTAATGCATTATTGGACATAACCACCGATCTCACCGTTGGCAGCCTCGAGGGCGCCATCAGTGGGCCTTTTAAGTGAATTAAATATGGAGTCTCGAGAAAAGTCAGCCGTTGGCGCCGTTGGGCTCGCCGTCGGCGCCCTAGTTCAAATCTTCACATTTTGGTCCTTTTCACTCCAAATTTGCTCCTTTTTGTATCTTTTGCTCCAATGAACCTAATTCATCATTCTTGCAACAAAACATCAAAAATACCTTTTTTTAAAGTGCAATATCATAAAAAATAGTGTAAAATAGGTATGAAAATCTTAATATATATTCCTTTGGTAAAAATCCCCCAAACTTAACTATTACTTGTCCTTAAGTAATTTTAGTACTATATAAAAGTTATGATCTATTGTAGTAAAATTTTAATTCAGAAATACTATAAGTTTGATTTAGATAAATACCATAGTGAGATTTTCAGAAAAAATTCAAGTAATTAAATTAACTATGTAGCTACAAGATTATCTAGTCATCAAGTTTAAGACTTCTAGCCTTCTATCCCAATTCTCCATTTTTCATGGGATTCATAAGTTTTCAAATTAGCTTTACTAATGGGTTTCATAGGGTAAACCCATTCCTCATCTCCTCCAGGATCCACTCTAGAAAGTTGGCAAAGTGCATAAATAAGGCCAGGATGTCCTAGACCTCCACTTGTTTCACTCTTTGCCGTAGTCAGTATATTCTTAAAAATGATTCTCCCCACATTTATATTTCTATTATTCTGAATACAAAAATTCAGAATAGCTCTATCTCTTGTTACCTCACTATGGTGATAAGTTAGTAACAGAGTAGATGAAATAAAAAAGTGCCACACTTTAGAGGTGGCATTTAGCATGAAAGCAGAAAAATTCACCCATTCTCGTTGCTTTATCTTCCATTCTCCTTTCCCATCAGTGAGAAAGTTGATCACATCATTCAGGGGGCATTTGATCGTACTGAAGGTTTTATAATGGTAATTATAAGAATCTGGGACTTCATAAAAGGTGTTAATGCGGGTGGCATTAAATTCAACAGGAGATCCCCGCACTTGAACAATTTTGTCTTCAGAATAGAACACGTTGACGTAGAATTCTTTCACAATATTTGCAGCAGTATTTTTGATGGTGTAACAGAAGTTTTCCCACTTCCACTCGGAAATAATTTGTTCAATTTCTCCTTCCGGACTCTCAAAAACTCTATCTTGTATACACTTTTTTCCTTCAAACACTGACGTAAACCTTGATTGAGCCTTCACATTGAGGAAGCGAGACTCATCAAACTCAAGTCATCTCTTTTGTCATGGAGCCATTTCAATCTAATCACAATTATAGAAAAATTCCAAAATATACTTCAAATATGTAAATAATGGCTTCCAAGAATGATTCTAAGAGTTCAAAACTAAGTTCCATGAATTTCTTTCCAATATTTTCTTCACATTCTCAAATTTTTTGAATCTCCTCAATGTGGAAGAAATTCATGGTGAAAATCAAATATTTTTAGTTTGTAGTGAAGCTCTTACATAGAGATGATCAAATCTGGCGTCTAAATGCCTTGAAATCACCTCCCAATCCAAGATCTCTCAAGCCTTAGGTCAAAAATTACATTTTTCAGAGGAAGGGGATGATGAATATTGGCGGTTGATTGGTCAAAATCAAGGTTAGAGGTGTTTTTTCGGGATCTCACCATTGGCGGATTCTTTGGCGCCGTCGGCGCGCTCTATTAAAATTATATCTTAAGTCTCAGAAAAAGTCCGCCGTCGGCGGCGTCGAGGGTGTCGTCGGCGGCGTCGAGGGCGCTGTCAATGGGTTCTATTGATTTGGTTCAATTTTTGGATTTTTGCAATTTTGATCAATTTCAAGCCTCAACGACATCTGTTCAATCATTATAGACATAATTTTAAGTGATTAAATGATGTACTTATCATAAATAAACTTTCACAACATAAAACATCACAATTATATATAAATTCCAAGGGGTACAATATACATTACATAACACACCTAAGTTGGTATTTTCTCAACATTAATACATTAATTCAGCATCGCAATCCAAGACAACACTTAAAATGCTAAAAACAAAACATTCTATGCTTAGTCTCAACTATACAGAGATCTAAAAGCTTAATTCTATAGCAAAGCAAATACACAATTTAAATCAAATTACACACATAGACAGACAAGTAGCAATATAAATCTACTATTCATCAGATTCAGTGCTAGATTCTCCTCTGAGATCACCCATTGATTGCCCATGAATGAAGAGGTTATAGAAGTGTCGGTATGGAAATTCTTCAGTAGAATCCTTTTTTATTATTTTCATCCTTCTCATCAGTAGTATCAAACTGTCTTCTAAATGTCCAGAGTGAGAAAAATGTTCTTTCATCCTCCAGTCTAGATGATCGAAGAAATCAGAGATATTACTAATTGCATTCATGACATTTTGTACCTCCTTCTCCTATTTCTTGATTCTACGCAGGATTACCAGAGTCTTGTCAGGAACTAAAGGTTGAATCGACAGTGAATGCTGAGATGATTGATCTATCATAATAGTCATGTCATTTTCATCTTCAAAATATGGGAATCTCTCAGTTGGATCCAAAGGCTTCCAAGGTAGAAGTACCTTTTCCCAGTTTTCATAGGATACTTGGAACTGACTGCAAAGTGAGAAAATTGTGGAAGGGTGTCCAAGCCCATAAGTTGATCCATGAATGATAAGGCTCAAAACAGACTTCACAATTATCGATCGGTAGTCTCATTTGGATGCAGTAATTCAGAATAACACTTTCCTTAAAACCTTTACCTATCTTCATTGTCGGTAACAATTTTGCAGAAATGAAGAAGTGCCAATGTTTTGAAACGAGATTTAGGAGTGTCGCAGAAAAACTAACATACCTGTTTTCTCTCATTTCTAGTCTTCAGTTTCGTCCGTTAAATACTGGTAAATTTCATTCATCTGGTTTCTTGTCGGGACGAAGTTGGAATAATGGCAGACAGGAACGTTCTCGATCATATATAATTCATTGATCCGTGAAGGAGTAAAAGTAATCTATCTACCTCACACATAGAAGACTCCCTGGTTGATTCCATGCAAATTTGCATAAAATTCCTTTACCACAGGAACAACCACAATGGCGGTAGTGTAGCACAACACTTTCCATCTTCGTCGAACAATCATCTCTTCAAATACCGTCAAGGGATTATTTAATTCTTGATTTACAAATCCTTGTTCCTTGATTAATCTTTTCTTCGTCAGTACCTTGTTGAAGATTCGCCACGCTTCCGCACTAATGAACTTTCTCTGGTTTAACAATCACATTCTGGGATTTTCAGGGGAAATGGACGCCATAGGAATGAATTTGGTGAAGTTTCACTTCATTTTTGGGGGAAATATGAACTTAGGAATTGAATTTGGGAGTTTAAAAGGGTAACTCGCGCCCAAAAACGGCCATTCAAACTCCAGAATCTGCCATCCCGCTGGTCTCACCGTCGGTGGCGTCGAGGGCGCCGTCGGCGAGCCTTTAGTATTTATTTTCCTGAGCTCTTGGGAAAAACCCACCGTCAGCGGCGTCAGTGCCCAAGGAAAAAATTGCACAGTTTTGCTCTGATCGAAATGCATTCCATATTTTCTCTATGGATCCAATTTTTATGATGATTCAAGGGTAAATAAGAGTAGTAGAGTTCAATACTACCACAAACTAATGATAAATTCAAATAAAAAATACTGTAATCACAATAAAAATAAAGATATTTCCAAAGAGAGGCTACAAGGGATTTTCTTTGAGAAAGAGTTTCAGATAAGTGTTGTTTATTTATTATTATTATATAAATATTCTTTTATATATGAAATTTGTGTTTTGTTATATCTTTCTTATGAAATCTGAGTTGTTTCCTTTATATTTCTCCCTACTTTGAGATATAGTGAAATGAAGAGATAATTGAATGTGTCAATGTTAAAATATAAAATAAATTGTGATGGTTTTTCAACTCCATTCTTAATTTACTTTTCGATCTGGCCGATTGAATTGTTAAGATATGTTGTGAAACATATGATCCACGAAATGGAGTAGAGTCCTACAATAGAGTGAGAATCACATTTAAGTCCACGAAGGAGCATTTCGTTCATGGAATTAAGTGCAAATAAATAGGAAAATATACATTGTTAGGTGTAGAATTGGAGATTTTTAGGGTGACAGACTAAAATCCCCAATTTGATCTTATTTTTTAAGAAATAAAGTGAGAGTTAGCCTTCAGGGGAAGGGAAGTGGGAGCTTTGGAGTGGGAGCCAGTATCTTCCTTGCTTAGCCATGGATTTAAAGATTGAACATGAGATTAGCCAATGATTTTCTATAACACTGAATCAGAGTAGAGAATTAAAATTGCTCCTATTTGGCACAATACAAATTTAAACCAATTATTTCATCTCATTTCACAAAAAAAAAACTCATTGTAGTGGGAAAGTTGTTTTTTCATATTAGAAAACTTCATCACATAAACATAGTTTAGTAGTTACTACTTTAAACTTTGCATTTAAATTTTGCTAGAAGTTGAAAATTTAGTTCTAATAGTATCTCAAACATTTAAAATTATTGGCAGTGATTTTGTTGTATTTTCATGAATTTCCTAGTTAATTTATCATTTCAAATTTAAACCTTCCTCATGGGATCAATATTTGGGATTTAAATAAAAAGTCTTATATTACTTGATAATGATACATATACTTGTGTAGAATCCCAACATTAAGTGTTTAATGTTATTATACATAAAATACCACATCAAATTTTTGGCATCATTGTAAAGCGGAGTCAACCATATAAATTTTACACAACTATATTTTTTGGTATCAGAATCTCATAGAAATTAAGAATAATTATAACCACATAATCCAATTGGGAAGAATATGATTCAGAGAGTATAATCATTTATTGAATCTAGGGGTGGAAGAAGCGATAGACCATCTGCATCAGTTGCAGGGGCATCAACTTCTCACCCTGTATCATTAGAAAACATTATAGACAAACTCATGATTCAACAATTAGTTATAAGAAATATTCAGAACCATATTGGAGAGATTAGAGCAAGAAATTCTCATAATGATGAGTATCAGCAGAGGAAAGTTCAGCATGATTTAGGTTTTGAGGATATTATGGAGAGGTATCTTAGAGGTGAATACAATGTGGAATTTCCTACTTGCCCTAGCTTTATTCCATATGCTCCTATTCATGATGATGATGAAGAACAAGAACAAGATGATGATGATTATGAGGAAGGAGATGAAGATTGATATTTTATGGAGTTAGTTTATTTGTATTGTTTAGTTGTTTGTTTGTATGATGTTTGGATTTTATTTGATTAGAATTTGAAAATGTAGTAATAAAAACTCTTATTTTTGTGTTGTGGATTTAAAATTGTCATAGTAATAGTAGATTTTCTACTTTTTTTATATTTTTAGTATTTTCATTTTTTATTTTTGTTTTTAAATCTCAACAAATTTTTTAGAATATATTTTGTCTGATTTAATGCTTTAAAGCCTGTATGTATTTTTAAAGTTAGTACCTGCAGTATACTAGAGCCGAATTTCATAATCACAAATCCTCTACAGGTTAGTTTTTATTTCATGCTTTTACTATTTTCTTTCACCAATTGAATTTTGTACTAAATTTTTTTTTGTAAAAATACTTAAAAACTTAAGTTTGGGGGGAAAGAAATTTTTTTTTTGAAAAAAAAAGTTAACTAAATTTTATTTGTCCTAAAGTAACAATATTTTTGAAATTAATTTAACATGACCTGGGATATTAAGATTAAAATTTAAATGATTATACTTAAGTTTATGAATATTATGGTAAATTTAGGTAAAATTTTTTAATAATGAAGGTCAATTCTAATGTTAAAGATATTAGGTATGATAAGATAAGACTAAGTTTTTCTATTTAAAGTAAATGAAATTGTACTTTTGAAGTATTATTAATTTTAAAGTTTCATGTAAGAACAAAAGAACGAGACTTTATGAAAATCATAAACTAATATGAATTTATAAAGTGAAGAAAGGAAAAGGAGCTTTGACTTTGAGAAGAGGATAGTGAAGTTTAAAATCATTAAAGACTATCCAGATATAATAATCCTCACTTGAAAAAGAAAAAGAAAAAGAAAAGAAAAAATTGAAAAGATTCTAAAAGAAAAAAAAGAAGAAAAAAAAGAAAAGAAAAAGAAGTGAGGAGAAGTTTGAGGAGATGCCTAATCAAAAAATGGTTTCACTTGAATCAACTTAAGGAAACAACTTTATTACATTTTATAAACCTGTATCGGAGTATTAGTAGCATTACTAGTAAAGCTTTCATGTTGTTCTTTTTTATATGAATTTTCTAAGTATCCTTGATATGACAAATTACAATTTTCTTGAAATAAATAGAGATTCAGAAATCTTAAAATTAACTACTAATTACTCTTAGACTTAGAATTTGAATCTAAATTATTAAAGTTTTTTCTTAAATTTTACTACTTTATTTATTGAAATAAAGTATAGAAGTTATAAGCTAGTCTCTATCCTAAGTCATATGCTTTTATGTAATAGAAGTGTCACTTGAAGACAACATTTAATTTTGGGGGATTTTGATACACCAAAATAATATGTAGTTTTAAGTATATATTTTATTCTTACTATTGGTGATATTTCACTTTAAAGAAGGGTATTTTCATGTTTTATATTGTAGGTTTATCTTTTTTAGGCATTTGGAGCAAAAGTAGCAAAAATGATGAAATTTGGAGCCAAAACAACGAAGTTTTGAATTCTAGCGCCAGATTGGCGTCAGATACACCAAAACCTAGAACAACGTAGTCTTCAGCAAATTGGCACATGATGTACTAGATCAGCGCCAGATGCGCCATTTTAAAGAGAGTTGGTGCATGATATGCCAGATTTGATGCCAGATGCGCTAGAGATGACTTTTTGCAGATTAAGGCAGTTTGAGATAAATTTTGCGTGAATTTTCAAATGGACACTTGTTTTAAAACCCTTAGAGTAATTCAATGCATATAAACACTTTGGAAGGTTCTTTTATGAAGGGATATGTCTCTTTGATTAATGGACATGCCTTTTGAATTCAAAAGAGTTGACTTTTGGATAGAATTTTGGAGGAAATTTTGAATTCTATTTGGAGGGAGGCAGCCTTTAATAAAAGAGAGGGAAGTCTAGAGCTTGAAGAGGGAGGCGTGTGATGGATTTTTTTAAGAAGGAGAGTTAGAGAGAGAGAAATTCAATGGCTTTGTTATTTTCTTCAAAGATTGTAAGAGGAGAGGGAAGCTGAGAGATTTTTTCTTCATTACACATCTAAGAAAGAATTAAGAGTGCTTGTAAAGAGAGAAAGGCTTGGAGAGAACTTCCAGAAGTTTGCTTGGGAATGATTTTGAGATATGTTGTGTCTTTTATTTCTTTTGTTTTGTAAACTTATCTTTATATATAAAATTTGTGTTTTATTGTATCCTTCTCATGAATTATGAGTGGTCTTCTTTATTCTTCTCCCTAGAATGAGATTTGGTTTTGTGAAGAATTGATTTTGTTTTATATGGTTTTTAATTTCAATAATTTGTGATGATTTGAACTCCAATTTTCATTTAATTTTTGATTTAGCCAATTGAGATATTAAAATATGTTGGAAAACATATATTCTGAAAGGGCTATGATTTGTACTATGTGGGGGAGAATCACATTTGATTTCATCGGAGAGTATTTCATCCATGAAATTGGGTGCAAAAAATAGGGAAATATACTTTGCTGGATGCAAAGTTGGAGATTTTAAGGTGACAAATTAAAATCCCCATTTTGGTCCAGTTGATTGGAAACTGATGCGAGATTGTTAGCCTCAGGTGAGGGAGTTGTGGAATTTTAAGGTGACAAATTAAAACAATTTTTATATATTTTTTCAAATGATTTTAGTTTCTTCATAAATCATATACTCATTGTAAAGGGGAATGATACGTTCTTAAATTTGAACTTTCCGTCACGACATATTAGTTTTAATTTTTATAAATTTAATTTTTAAAGTTTATCATTTAGTTTAGTTAACTTTGTCTTTCAACTACATTTTAGTTAGCATTCACTTCTTACTAAATATTCAAACTTCGCACTTTACTTTTAGTATTTTAAAAAAAAATACTTGACATTATAATCTTAAGAACTTATTTACATGCATTTCCAACTTCTTTGTGGGATCGATATTTAGGACTTCATTAGAGCCCTTTATTACTTTAGTGATACATATATTTTTGTTATTTTTAAAGGGGATTTGGCAGTTTAAGGATTATTAAAAAATAAAACTATTTTAATTGAAGTTATTTTGTTAGGATTAATTTGCATTTTTATTATTGTATTTGTCGTATGTATTTTGTAATATTAAAAAATATTTGCAAAACTAACACGCTAAATCCACCCGCATCACCTAATATGGCTTGGAAGCAATGTGATGGTCTGGTTAGGGATGACCAGGTTATTTCTTATGCCCTTATTACTGATAGGCCACTACTCGTTCAAAGTACAGTGATTTCTTTTTCTATCTGTATAGCCTGGTATGGCTTTGAAAGCTTTGGGATGATCCTAGTTGAGATGACCAAATTAATCTTTAATATTCCAATTTCACTAGTTATCATAAAAGTGTAAGCAAGAATCCTTTTAATTAAGTGTATTTTTGGGTATCCCTTTAAGATGTAATTAATCAAAGGGATGCATTCCTTTGGGAATGCTCTTAACCTCTGAAAAAAATATAAATTTTTTTACTTATTTATATGTTGGTAATTTATATAGAAATTTCTTTATGGATATGTTTTTGGGGTTTTTTTTGACTTGATTTCTTTTTTCTCATGCACTTCTGATCTATCACACAAAATTTATTTTATAGAAATTCTCACTGCTCTTTTTTGATTTGGATGTCTAATCTCATTATATTTTCTCTCTTTATAATACTTTCTCTTCTTTGAATAATTTTTTATTGTTCAAGAAAGAAGATTAGCTGGAAATGTGAATTATAAGTGGCTAATAAACAAGCCGGTGTCGGTCGCCAAATTGGAAGTTGTTGGTTGCCGGAATGGATATCATGACACCCGGTTTAATTTAATTTAGATATATATTCATGAAAAGTAGTATTATAAATTTTGAAAATACGAGAACGAACGGATCTCATATCCTCAGTAGTTTAAATAAAACGAGCCTAATACCGCCAGCAATGCATCTATCTCGAAGGGTAGACACACAACTTACTAGTGAAAGGCTTGATTAAAAAAACTAAAGAATTTATGACATTTGTTTAAGTCTGCAAAAAAATATTTTTATGTTGACCGACAAGTTTCCCGATTTAATATGAAAAATTAAATAGGGTTTATATTAAGCTGGGTTCTTGAAAGTTTTCTATAAGGGAAAGCCCCTATAGTTAATTACATCTTAGATAACTGAATTCACCTAAGAAAACTCTCGATAAAAATCAGGGAATATTGTCTTCAAGAATTTCAAGGGGTAGGACTTTTCAAAGGATCGAACAAAGAGGTGTGAAATGCGAATGAGCTCAAATTTGGAACATTTTATTGAATCAGAATGAAGAAAAACTAGGGGATGTCATGGATCCTGAGGAGAACCTCGGTGACTTCCCAAGCTATCCTATGGTTCGGTTTCAATTTCGAGAAGAATTATTCAAAATTTTCATCCTACCAATTTTATTAGTTAGTGCTTACATTTATGCGAGATAGTCGCACAAATAGCCTGGAAGATGTGAGGATTTAACTCGTGATGAATTAAGTCTTTAGAATCCTATAAGAAGTTAGGGCTTAAATTGCACAACATGATTGTGCAAAGGTCTAAAGAAAGAGTTGAGGATTTATGTCGCACTAGGTAGACAAGATTTCAAAATTTGGAATATTCACGAAGAAGCAAATGTGATGTGGGATAAAGTAACAAACACTATTAAACAAGTAGCAAAAGATGTACTTGGAGAATCAATAGAAAAAGTATTTACAAATAAAAATATTTGGTGGCAGAATAATAATGTTCAAGAAAAGATAAAATATAAGAAGTTACGTTATAAAAATTGGTTTAAATGTGAAAGCTTAGAGAACTGGGAAAAATATCAAACGGCCGTAGAGAGTCTAAAAGAACAGTCTGTGACTCCAAAAATTCTGCTTTTAATGATCTTTATAATAGATTAGATACTAAGGATGACAAAAAATATATGTATAAACTAGCCAAGCAAAGAGAAAAGAAAAGTAAAGATTTAACTCAAGTAAAGTGTATTAAAGATGAAAGTCAAAAAGTACTTTTCTTAGAAAAAGATATTCAATATAGGTGGGTGAGTTACTTTGATAAACTTTTTAATAAAGTTTCTGAAAATACGATCAACCTTAGTGATTTTAATATTGTGAATAATAATAAAACATTTCTTTTTTACCATCGCATTAGCAAAAACGAAGTTGAGGAGGCTTTATGGAAAAAAAAGGTGGAAAGTCTATAGGACCTGATGATATCCCATTTGAAGTGTGGAAATATTTGAGAGATTTGGGAGTTTCTTGGCTTACTAAACTCTTTAATATTATTTTAAAAACTAAAAAGATGTCTGAGGAGTGGAGGAAGAGTATTTTGGTCTCCATTTTTAAGAATAAAGGGGATGCACAAAAGTGTGCAAATTGTACAGGAATTAAGTTGATGTGTCATACTTTAAAATTATGGGAGAAGGTAATTGAACATAGGTTAAGACGCATCACAAAAATTTCTCATAATCAATTTAGATTTATGCCGGGCAGGTCTACTATGGAAGCTATACATTTATTGAGAGGTTTGATGGAGAAGTTCAGAGATAATAAGGAGAATCTACATTTGATTTTTATTGATTTAGAAAAATCTTACGATAAGGTTCCAAGAGATATCCTTTGGAGAGTTCTCGAGAAAAAGGTGTTGATATGACTTATATTCAAGTCATTAACGATATGTATATTATAGCTGTTACTTGTGTTCAAACTGAAGGAGGATTGACAAAATATTTTCCTATTTCTGTTGGATTACATCAGGGATCGGCTTTAAGCCCATATCTTTTTGCTTTAGTTATGGATGGTCTTACTGGACATCTACAAAAGGATGTACCTTAGTGTATGCTTTTTGCTGATGATATTCTTCTCATGGATAAAATGAGAGAAAAAGCCTAGGAAAAACTTGAATTATGGAGGTCTACATTGGAGTCTAAAGGCCTTCTTTTAAGTAGAACTAAAACTGAATCATGGAATGTAATTTTTGTAGTAATAGCTCTAGTGACAAAAGTGTGACTTTGGGTGATCAAATTATTAAAAGGTGTGAACGATTTAGATATCTTGGGTCTGTTGTCCAAAGCAATGGTGATATAGATGGGGATGTTAATAGTAGAATTCAAGTTGGTTGGTTGAAGTGGAGGAATGCTTCGGGCCTTTTGTGTGATAGAAAGGTATTGCTAAGACTGAAAGTAAAATTTTATAAGACGGTGGTGAGACCTACAATGCTCTATGGCGCTGAATGTTGGCCTTTAAAAGAGAAGCATAATAATAAGTTAAGTGTTGCCGAGATGAGAATGATTAGGTGAATGAGTGGCCTTACACTTAGAGACAAAATGCGGAATGAATATATTTGTGATAGGGTTGTTGTAGCTCCTATGACAGACAAAATTAAAGAAAGTCATCTTAGATGGTCTGGTCACATTAAACATCGACCATCTGATGATCTGATTAGGAGAGTAGATGTTTTAGATTCGACTTGTGTTAAGAAAGGCAGAGGTAGACCTAGGAAGACTTGGGCGCATTGTATTAAAAATGATCTTAATTTACTAGAACTAAATGAAAATACGACACTAAATAGGATGCAATGGAGAAAAAGAATTCATGTAGCCGACCCCACGTAGTGGGATTAAGGCTTTGTTATTGTTGTTGTTGTTGTCGTAGGTAGACAACCTCAAAATCCTATGGCTTGTTGTTTTAATTCTAAAAAATTAAGAGTTGTTGTAGATCCTCATATTGTAGAAGGCTACCCACAAAGTTAGACCCAAGCTTCTCTGCGAAGTAGCAGTCCTAAAGTCTAAAGGGTTAAAGGTTTAAATGACAAGTTGAAGTTCAATCATGAGGGTTAAAGTTGATTAGAGTGACACCGATTAGGATCTTATGGTTTCCTCATTCTTTTATCACTATTTTCTTTTGAATTTACTCAGCTTAAAAAAGTTATGAAACCCATTTAAACCGGGGAGATCTCGTTAGGTACTCCCGTAAATTCAAAAGGATGTTTTAAGTTTAGCAACATTTCAAAGGATTTTTGGTTACCTTTGAAACAAATTGTTCTATAGTTTCTAAAATATTGATTAATTTTTTAAAATGGTTTCTGTTTTTGCAGGTAAAGTAAAGTGCATACCCAAGCGGTTATAATATATTGCAGAGAAAGTATAATGTAGAAAGTAAAATGACATAAATTAAATGACAATTATAAAAGTGTATCTATCATCTTCTCGGCATTCCGACTGAAATATTAGCTTTTGCAACTGGTATATAATTTTGTAGGAAATTTAAATAGATTACAAGAGTAGATGAAGGTGTATCTAACAGACTCCAAACTATTACTTATTAAGTCCTGAAAGATCCTAATGGATGATTTTGGAACAAAATATAGCAAGTCCAATTTGTTCTTCAAAATGTCCAAGAGATTCCAAAGTGTTCAAGGAATGCCGTGAACTGCTTTAAATATCTCTTGAAACTTTTCGAGTTCATTTTGAACTTATCATATTATTCCATTAATCATTCAAGGTTGAGTTAAATTACCTTATTACTCGGTGGACTTTGACATTTTAATTATCCAAAAAACAAGGTACTCAATTAATCACTTAATATTTCATTTAAGAGTTATGTAGGTGAATGCCCTTAAGGCAAGCTTAAGTCATTAAAGGTTTTGTGCCCACAATGAAAATTGAGCTTGTAGTGTTTAGTGACGTTTATCATCAATCATGTTGTCTTTATAAATCCCATCAAACAAGTTTAAATATCAAGCCTAAATGATTACCAAACCCTTGACAATCTAAATAGGAGAATTGATAATTATTAAAGATTTACTTTAGGTGGTGTGCATCCATGTTAA
This sequence comes from Phalaenopsis aphrodite, assembly GCA_003013225.1. Taxonomy (NCBI): domain Eukaryota; kingdom Viridiplantae; phylum Streptophyta; class Magnoliopsida; order Asparagales; family Orchidaceae; genus Phalaenopsis; species Phalaenopsis aphrodite. Next base: position 461,881 of record NEWO01000302.1, read on the forward strand.
AAGATCATGTCATCATATCCAACTATAGGCTTTAAATAAGTGAATGGTCATCCCCTAACTTAAGCGCATCACTTCAGAATCATTTGATTTTGATTAACTTCCAAATCTAGATAATTTAGGAAATTATAATATTGTTCTTATTATGGAAAGAAGGAAAAATTGTTTCTACCTTTTAACCCATTATGTCTCAATCATCCAAGAGTATTCATTAAGATCCAAAATTACCCATTTCCCCTTTGATTAATCCTAAATTTTAATTAAGGCACAAAAATTTAAAATTACCATTTTGCCCTTGGGTCTCCCCACCTCATAACTCATAAAGTATAATTCAAATGACTTAGAAAATTTTAAAGTACCATGTCCATGGGTTAGTTAAAATATGAGAGGAGAAAATGTGAGTTTTCAAAGTTTAATTTAATTCACATAATTATTTTAACTTAGGAAATAAGATTTTCAACATTAATTTAATTAATCAAAATAATTTTTTTTTCTTTATAGGAAAAATATTAGATGTTCACCTAGGTCAGAGAAATACTTAGGCAAAATTCCATGCTTTTCTGAATTAAATTTTGTAATTATTTGTTGATTATTTTTAAGTTATTTAATTAAATGAAAAATATGTTTTAATTACAAAAAAATATTTTTAATATTTTTATTAAACATCAATGAGTCCAGAGAACTCAGAGAAATAAATTTTATATTTACATTATCTTTAATTTATTTATTATAATTATTTTGATGAAAAATAAGAAAAATACATTTTAGCCCTTTAAAAATTTATTTTTAACTTAGAAAAATTGGGAAAAATATTTGTAATGAGTCCCAAGTGATTAAGAAATCATTAGGAACATTTTGAAATATTTTTTTATTTTTGAAAATTTTCATTATTCTTAATTATTTTTAATTCAAAATATGGCTCAAAAATGAAGTATTTTCTCAAATATAATTTTTATTTGTCTAAGTGACCCTAATCACAAGAAACTCATAAAACAACTTTTCATAATTTTCCTATGTATATTTAATTTAATAATATTATTTTTGTACAAAAATACATTTTTCCTTATAAAATCAACTTTAGTGCTCAAACTTAATCATATAAATTCCAAATTTTTACAGTGAGTCAACATGATTTTTCTACACAATTTCGAATTGATTTTTTTAATTTTTTATTAATATTAAATTTAAATAAATTAATACAAGATATACACATTTAATTAACTATAAAAATATACAAAATTATTCAAAACACCATGAGATTTTTCCTAAGTCTTTCTAAGCTCAAGAAACCTACTAAAAATTATTTCATAATTTTCTAAGTGATATTTTAATTTATATAATTAATTTAAGCCAAAATAGTCATCTAGGCTTGAAAATTAGGGTTACAAACATAGAGATGTCCTTTGAACTTGGAAAAATCAGAGAACATCTCCTCTATCATGAGAAACAAACCTTAAAATTTTCAAGTGATGATGAGTGATAATTAATAATAATGAATTAAAATACCACAGTGGCTATTTAATTAATTAAAGATCAGAGTGTCAACAAGTAATTTTTATTTTTAGTTCACGTTTTTCTCCTCTATTCATTAAGCAAGTGGGTATTTTTATTTTATTTTAATTATTATTCTATAAAAATTTATAACTTTTAAAAAATCTGGGATTTAAGTAAATCAATAAATCCTTATTTTTCTATTTATCCCACACGGTGCCACGCAATCCTCAGCGTCTCTAAAGTCTCCACGTGGCGTCTTCTGTTTTGGAGTCATCGTCTGAGTCAACGTTGACTCAGCCCGTTGTTCACGCATCAAAAGCTCGTCTGACCTGATCTCGTTTGTTTGTCCGATACACACACGATCGGACGACTCTCTGTCATTGTCCCCAATGGCCAAAGCCCGTGAACCGCACAACTTCTAAACCTAAGATCTCACTCAATACTCAACCAAATCACATTGGGTTTGTTCCTACACCTTCATCTATTCAAGGATAACACATCTATACAGTTATAATGCTATGAAATTAAAGTTCCTTTCGTAATTGGTGAAAATCGAGCTCAAGATTAGGTTTAATGGCCTATACCTTTGTCTAAGAGGGGATGCCTCAACCAGATGCTTTTGGAAGCTTTAGTGGAGTCCCACGAACCTCTTGGATGTGTTGGTTTCCTCTAGTGTGAGCTCCAAGTACAAGTTCAACGAAATGGGGTGCGGCATTGGTCTAGGAGTGGTTCAGAGATCTCAAGAGAGGTGGATTTTAATGGGGAACTTCTTCTCTTGCACTGAGGAAGCTTAAGAGTAGTTCAATTTGAAGTTTAAAGGATTTTGGAGGATGGCCAAAATTTTTCCTGATTTTAAGCTCAAAAATTGAGCTTAGGCAGAGGGGGAAATGGCTAGGAGATAGTTGCAATGAGCTTAGGAAGCCTTGGAGGAGCTCTGGGAAAAAATCGTAGAGTTTCCCCAAGAAAATTGGTTAATCTCTCTTTTTTCCATGGAGGGGGTAGCTTAAATATAGGGGGAATGGGTGGAACTCAGTGCTACAATTCAGGTGCAATGTGGAGTTGAGGTGGAGGGATGCATAGTCCTAAAGGTCAATTAAGGCTGGAGAGCTTGGATGGGAGCTTTGGGTTTAGATTTAAGGGTGGTGGTTCTCATTTTGGGAGCATTGGCCAAGGCAGAGGAGGTGCTCAAGCAGCCAGGTGAGCTAGTGGGATGGTTAATGATATTTAACCCTTAATAGTATGACCTGATGGCAAGGATATTTTGATTTAGGCCAAAAATGGGATGAAATCCCCTAAATCAAGGGACCATTGGTCCATAGCTCATGTAAGGTGGGCTAGATGGGTCTAACCTGGTCACTAGAGTCCAAATGGTGGTTGTGGTGACTTCGGTTTGATTGGTTTGGCTTGGTTTGGTTACACTTGGCGCATGAGCTCAATTTTGGTTATTTTAGCTTAGAGTTGAGTTTAGGTTGGGCTAGTCATTACATTAGATTCAATTAATTGATCAAAATGGTGTTTATGATTGTCATAAAGAGTTTATAAAAGATTGGAGTGATTTTGAATTAATTTGGAGGTTCAATTTGAAGGATTTTGGGCATTTAGTCAATTTTCGGGGTGTTGGGTTAGACTTGGGTTTGAGTTGGGCTATATTTTGGCTAAGGCCCAATTTATGGCTCAATTTGATGTGGGTTATTGTCATGAAGAGTTTAAGATATCAATTGGGTGGAAAGTTTGAGGTTGTGGAGTTTAATTTGGTTGAATTCGGGTACATGGCTATTTTAGGGCAAAATTGGGGGTTTTGGTCCAAGTTGATTTTGAATAAAATTAAGGCTTGAACAAGGCCAATTTAAGATTCAATTTGATGTGGGGAAGTTTTTTAAAGAGTTTATGATGCAAAATTGGGGCAATTGGAGGGTTTGGGGTTCAATTGAGTGAAATTTTGGTTTTGGGTCAAATTGCGGCTTTTTTATTTGCATTGAAATTGGATTCAAATGTGGCTTAATTGGGATAGGATTTGGTTTCAATCAAGCTTGGTCATGATGAATTTGAGTTTAGAATTGAAATTGGGGAATATGGGGATCAAATTGGTGGACATTGGGGGTGAATTGGGGTAATTGGACCTTTAAAGACTAGTTGGGGTTTTTGGTCAAAATAGATCAAATTGGTCAAATTGAGCTCGATGGAGTGGTTCAAAGTTAAATTTGTGGACATTTGAAATGATTTTGAAGGTTTGGGACAATTTGGGTGACTAAGGGTATTTTGGTAATTTTGACAAAATGAGGGGTATTTTCGTGTTTTTTAAAAGTTTGACGTGCTTTGGGTAATTTGAGTAGTATCAAATGGTTTGAGATGATTTTTGGAATTTTGGTCAATTTTGAGGTTTTAAGGGTAATTTGGTAATTTGGGTAGATTTGGGGACAAAAGGCTAAAGGTATTTTGGTAAAATTGGGGTGTCAATCACCCTGCTTGAGCCATGGACCAATAAAATCCTCTACTTTAGGTCCTTCATGTTTTGGTCTTAGCAAAACCCTAGTCTAGGGGACAATCTACATGAGTCTCCTAATGGGTTAAGAGATCAAAGTCAACCATGTTTGGGCTTAGGGTAGTAAGTGGAAGTGTAATGTGCAAGTGTGTGGGTGAAACCAACCAAGACCACACCACAAGAGGGTTAACTTTAAGTCCAAGTAGTCCTATGGGGAATCCTTTTGAGCGCCCCCATATTGGTCCCATCTACTAAGTGCTAGAGGTTATGACCAATATGTGAAATTTTAAGTTGAGCAAAGAAGAGTTTAGAGTTTCTAATGGTGAGGGTTCCCTTCTAGTCCTCTAAGAATAGTCAATAGGAAAGTTCTATGGCTAGATCCTAGGCTACTAAAGAGGAAAGACTGGACCACAACCAAAAGTGAGGTTAACAGCTGGTAACTTTAAGTTAAGAAAAACTAAAACAATGCCTTTGCCTATAACAAATGTTAAGGTTTGCTTTCCCTTTAAAATAGTGAATAGACTATACTACTTGCCTAAATGATGAGATTGTAAAAGGCTTATATTATTTATGTGGAGTGATTGAAATTTATACAAACTAAAGTCGCCTAATTAAGTAACTTGTTGTATCCTGACATGGACATAGAATATCCTAATCAATTCATATATTTGTTGATTATGTAAATCTTGCTTTAGCTTTTCAAAGTATCTATTGGCTAAAATAAAAAAAAAATTATTTATGTTCTTAGGTTAAGATTATTATCACTAATGTGCTTAATAGTAATATCAGAAAAGTTACACACTAAATTCACTCCTATCTTAGTAATTTTAGTAAACACTGAGAATCTCATTTATATAGAATAAGAAGCAATGTTATAGGATAAACATAACACTTTTGTTGAGTATCATATGCATTTAAATTTGTCATCAAAATTGTAAGGGAGCGTCCTGCTTATGCTTTAAAATTTTCTCCTAGCTTTATGTATTAGCAGCTTGTAAAATAAAAGGTTTAGAAGGAGAAGACAAATAAATGACCTTTAGTTAATGATGAAGTCTTAAAATGGAGTCATCATATATCAATTTGTAAATGATGTTTGACTCTATCATGTTATTAGCAACCATTATGAAGAATATGAGGTTATCAATGACCTCTAAGAATTTTATTGAGGAGACTTTGTTGATGGGTGTCTACTAGCTCACACCCTTTGTAAGCAAAATTTTATGTTGATTGTCACCGTTTATAGAAAATTTTAAATATATTATTCTTTTAAAAAATGTTCAAATTCATTGTTCATTGTAGGAAAATGTCAGATCCATTGAATATAAGCATGTAGAATATATTTAATATTGTTTTGTGGTGAAGATAAATACGACTCTAAAAATTAAAACTTTTCTAACTCATGCATTACAAAATCTAAGTCATTTATTGAGCCACATAAACCCAAGACTTAATTCTATCATGGTTAGATCAAGAAAATATGCAACTATTAGTTAGTTAAAGTTGAATGTTGTATCAAGTAGTTGAATTGGGTTAGCATGCACATAATAATTTTGTCTTATTTTTGGATACAAGTTTCACAAATATTAGTTCAAAGATTTTAGGTGTTATAATAGTGTTAGAGAAATTTATAATTTTTTTTTAAACGAGAAACTATAAACTCTTGTACAAATAGCATAAATAAAAGAGCAGCAAAGCTTAAAATTTATTATTAGCATATTGAACTGTTAAGCTCCCTCTAAATCACTATAATAAGCTTTATTGATGATCATATTTTTGAATGTGACAATATAAAGCATCTCTCTGATATAATTTTTTTGAAATACTAACCCAAGACATGCGGAATTTTTTCTGTACTGTAATTTATTAGAAATGTAGATTATCGATATTTGACATTACTTGATCACATGATCTTGGCATCAACTTTCAAAAATTTTGTCAACTAAACTAGTAGACATCCGCCAGCCAAGAGAACTCGATAAATTTTATTATTTCTGTAGACAAAACAAACCTAATTTGGCACTAATTCTTCTTATTGTTCCAACACAGAATTAAATTGGATTTAAAAAATACCCCTTTTACGTGGCATGCAACAATTTTTGTGTGTTTACATATCTAACCCTTAAAATTCAATATTTACTTTTATGACAATTTTGTGTAAAAACCTATACATTAAAATGTGTATTTAACTTTTAAAAGTTAGTAATAGAAATATTTTTGATCTAATGACAAATATTTTAGTGTTTTGCAAGTGAATATGAAATTGTAATTATTAGATATATAAATATATAAGAATTGTGAGGCTTCTACCTAAATTACCTTACTGCATAGGTCTAGCAAAAGCCTAGGCATTCCATTTAATGCCATCCATTATTTTATTAAGCCAAAACTGCTTTCATATCATGACATTTCTATCCACGTAATAAACGGAATCCCTTAGATCCATGCCTACAAGCACTGTTCAAAAATGAAACTATCGACTTGGTTATCCAGACTCTTTCGCTCCACCATAGGAACGTGGAGTTGCCAACTATCTACAATTAAATTCACTCGATACCTGTAAAAATATTAAAAACAAAGAAAAAAGAAAGCAACAGGTCCTCTTGACTGGAATGTCGGAACTTCAAGGTCCATGACAGTAGCTGTAAGGTCAAAATTCTTCTTATCACAATGATGAATATCATTAGTACACCAACATATGTTGATGATTCGGTGTGGAGAAGCTAACTTCCCCTTAATTATGTTTTATCAAACATAAGGTTTTAATGCAATCCAGCTTAGCGTAATCTCTCAACCAAGAGATCCTGCTCTCAAAATTATAAAAAAACAAAAAAATGAATCTTTCTATTCATACCATTTAGCTCCTATGTATTTACATATCACCAAAACTTTAATTTTCACACACATCCCACCTTACCTATGAATAAAAAGCTGTATTTCCGGTTTTAACCTTACCTATGGATGAAAGAGTGAATCACTTTCTCAAAGTTAAAATGGAGTTATTTTTGATGTGATATCCACCCCCTACATTCATTGCAGGCATAGTCAGGTGGGACAACATATTCCAGGATTTCAAGCCAACTTAAGTGTTACAAGTCCTCATCTCTCTGTAATTACAAATAGACTGGAACAGTCCTCATCTCTCTGTAATTCTGCTTAGACTGGAACAGTAAGAAGATAGCAGAAGATGAATCTCTCTTCTCCTGGGTATTCAGGGTTAATCAAATAGTAGTCTAGACCGGTTGTTCTAAAGCTAAAATAGTTTTCGTTTCCTGAAATACTAGAAATATAAATTATGTGATCACTAGAAGGGATGAAGCCAATGAAAGCTATCTTCAGAAAGCTACAATAAGACAGGGAAAAGGTCTAACAAAAGCATGACCACAACACTGTGCACATCAGGTACCCCATAACAATCATATCAATCTTAACAAAATTCATCAGACTAAATAACTTTTCATATCAAATCCAATTATCAACAAACAAAGCACATCCAACAGATCTTAACATTAAATGTGCATTCTTCCGATGTTTTCTCATGTAAAATTTACTTTAAACTAAAACAATAGTTTTCTCATGTAAAATGTCCTACAGCATCATTTTCACAAAAATATATCATGCACTGGAGGCAGAACATACTTGAGGAATAGTTTAACCAAAATGAAGACATTCAAACAGAAGTACAAGGCAGTTTCTAATGTTGTGAACTTGAAGGCAGGCGAAACGAGCCACTTGAATAAAGCATCTGGTATACGGGCTTTATTCTAACTGTCAGGATAACACTCAACACAGATCCCAATGCACAGACTCCGGCTAGAACAAGGAATGTGAGCCCAAAGCAACTGGGCCCAAGGCAGGTAGCTCCACCCTGCTTTGCAGCTTCGTTATCATAGACATACCCTGCAAGTATAGCTGAGAGCAAGAGTGCCCCAAGAGGATTTCCCAACAGCATGAAATTGTAAATGATTCCAAAGTGCTTTAATCCAAATAGTTCCGATGCGGTCGGCACCATCACAGAAAATTGAAAACCATAGCAGATGCCAAGAAGTGCAGTTGAAATATAGAGAGTATCATTAAGGCCTAATGCAAAGAGAAGGTAAGTAACGACCATTATCAGTTGAGTGAAAGCCATCCATACGGGTCGAGGAAGCATTTTTGATCTGTAGGAGAGATAACCATAAAATCATATTGTCTAAGAATTGCATTAGTTTGAAGAGAACATGAAGATAAAACCAAATATGTGTTACCTTACATAATACTCGGAGACGGAACCACCGCCAAGCCGGCCAACAAAATTGCAAAAGCTGAAAAGACACAATAAAACAGTTGTATCATTGACACCTGCAGCAATTCCAATCTGTGCCAGGTTATTTAGTACCGTGACACCCGAACCAACCCCAAGGAAATAACAAAGAAATAATAACCAAAAATCAGCCTTGATCAAGGCTTCACGAAATTTAAAATCTTCCCCTCTCTTAGGTTTTCTTTTCTTCTTCATATGTACAGCACCTTCCCCTTCGGCCAATAGAAGATCCACATCAAAAGAATCATCTGACTCCTGAAAGCTACTAAGATTTGTTGCAGATGAAGACGCGGCAAGCAATGGTTCTGTTGTATCTTGATCAAGCTGAGATAGTTGATCGGAAGAACTGGATGGAGTTGTCTTAATACCATATTTCTTCTTGTTTGGGTACAAAGTCATCTTCAATGGGATTGAAAGCGGAGAAAGGAGCAAGAGGATCATTATGCAAAAAAATACATAGGTAACTAAACTATTAGGCGATAAAACATTATCGAGTAGTGTTGAAGTTAGCAAGTAGAGGCCAAGAACAACACTAACAATCTGGGTGAACAAGAAATGGCAGTACTCAGACGAGTCATCTTCTGAAGCTGGACTGCAGGGACGCACAAAATACATCATTGCAAGGCAAACAAGTGGCAGGCCAAGAGTAAGTAGCAGCAATAACTTGGAGGGCGAGTGATCGAGCACTCCTGTGTAAAGTAGAGTATACACTGCAGCGCTGAGGCCAATGTAACCCTTCAGAATGCCAGCAACTGTGCCTCTACTGAAAGGGAAGTTTCTCATGTTGGTGACGAGGACGCCGGTACCCAGCCATGCGCTACTATTTGTAGCAATGCATAAAGCTATCCATAACTGAAATAAGAACAAAGAATTATATATTGGTCATGATCAAAAGTAGAAGTTCAAATGATAGTCCAACACTAGAAAAACAAAAAGTTAAATAGAAACTTGAAATAGGAATCACTCTACTGATTGGCTGCTGTCATAAATAAAATGCTTATGCATAAATGTCAGAGCAGTGGACTTAAAGATTCTTAGAGAATTGCAAATTATTCCAAGAAACAGACTTTCCACCCAATTCCTATGTATTTACATATCTACGCCTAAAGTTTATTTTTAACATTTATAGTATCCAAATTTTTCACATCACATTAAAAATATCACAGTTTTAATTTTAAAAGATGAAATACATATTTTCATGCATATGAGGTAATATGTATGTAAAAACTGAAGTGTATGTGTTAGATACGTAAATACATAAGAATTAGGTGGAATGTAAATCTTCCATATATTTTTGGCACAAATATTAGTCTACGTACTGAGGATGCTATCCTTGAGAGCACAATAAAACTGCTCGATAACATGTGAAGGGTAAAAATTGCTCATTTCTACAACATTATTGCCAGCAAATGATTCAAATATCTTGGTTGTCACCAATGTTTTAAAATACATGCATAAGGCGAGGACTTTTACTTTAGAAGGGTGTAAACATCATAAATTTTATATTTTAACTACTTAAAATATAGAAAATAAGATTTAAGATGGATATAAAAAAATAATTTATAATAAACTCTAAATTTTACAGGTCATAACACATGATTAACATTCTAAATCCAAACTCTAAGTGACGGAAAAAATGAAGTCAAACAAAAGATGATCAGTGGGAGTTTCTGGAAGCGAGCAAGAATATGACACCATGCGAGAGAAAATAATTGGTCAAAAAGAACTGGAGAATCTAGGGCAATTTTTAACACTCCTAAATAATGACTTTTAAAAACATGATCACATCAACATTAATTTAAATTGAGTAAACCTTCAACAATTAAGATAATAGAAATACGAATTAGGTTTGATCAATCAAAATTATAAGATATTGCTTACAATTCATTGTAAATTAACATTAAATCCTAGCACTTAGCATCAAGCCTTAAATCCTTTCCATGTAGAACCAAACAATACACATCAACTCATTAGATGACTTATGAATTCTTATATGTGCACCATTGGTCAATCAATTGGGTAAACTATATTTCAAAATGATGGAAATCTCGAAGAGCAATGAAGCAAAAAAATTTAAATTCAAAATACATGTTCGCTTTTGGGGTTTACAATTAAAATAAAGCTACATCTCAAAATCATATTTAACTGATTGACCCATTGAGTATAGCGTTCAGAAGGCATTATAATAAGGATCAAGTCTTAAATATAATGTAGCTTGAAAAAATAAACTTTGACTATTTCAATAGATGATAAAGAGTATAGTTCAACATCAAAACATGATTTAATGAACTCAAAGAAGAAACAAAGCTATATGAAATGAATTAAGAAAAATCATTGATCCCTTAGTTTATTCATAAAAACTTTAGTGACTTCACAATATATAAAAAATCAAAGGAAAAAAAACAAAAGTAGGATGTAAAATACCTTACCTTTATTCATAAAGGGCATGAACTTTAAAAATTGAATTTCTAAAAAGGAATGTACATTATAGTTTATTGTAACTACATATTTTAAATGATTAACGTCGCTTTAACAGAAAAATTAATGATAACAAAAGTAAAGCAGATTTCAATACAACAATGGGTAAAATATGCACCGGAAATTATAGGCATCTGATGCACCTATCATATGTAGACATGATGTGACATAAGCTTTACAAGCTTGATGTGAAACAAAAAGTTCCAGCTTCAAAGTTAGAAAAGTAAGCTTTAAACAAATTAAGCATCAACCCATGGATACAAAGCATTTGAGAAAAACTAGCACAAGTTAAATCTTTCTGATACCTTACAATAAAAATAAGCTAAACAAAATTGATAAAGCAGCAACCCTCATCACCCCCAAAAATCACCAGCCATTGTACAAGCCCTACAACCAGTGTCATAAATGGTTAACTCTAGCCTGGTTGGACATTTTCTTTGGTGCAAACACTCCAACATGGTTGCCAATCAATGAGAATAAGACCAGGAAACAATCTAGGGATCAACCTCAAAGATATAGTGTAATGCAGCTGTATCTAGTAGTTCATAGTATATATGATTCATAGATCATATAAAATTATTATAACAGCAAAATATTGTTAACCCAACAATTACTTTATAAGCCAAAAGCAAAATTCACCTTCAAGTAAGATATATACAAGACAGTTCTGATAATCAGAACTTTGTCTCCTCAACTTGCCAGGATTCGGAGGGTTAAGCGAGAGGGCTTCCATATCTATGAGCTTCAACCAATCAAAATGGAAAAAACATAAATTCCTCTATAACTCAAGTCTTAGACCCGAGAATGACATGAAGGTCAGACTTAAAACATTCAAATATAATCGAGTTGTTGATAGCTCTCCTCAGTCAATAAATCATAAAAAAAACTGCAATGAGAGAGCCTCATTTCATCAGACTTAAAACATTCAGACTGTAAACCCCAAAGCGAACATGTATTTTGAATTTAAATTTTTTTGCTTCATTGCTCTTCGAGATTTCCATCATTTTGAAATATAGTTTACCCAATTGATTGACCAATGGTGCACATATAAGAATTCATAAGTCATCTAATGAGTTGATGTGTATTGTTTGGTTCTACATGGAAAGGTTATTATATGAGGAATTCAAATGATCAAGATTCAAAAGACTTTTCTAATTGACTGATAGGCCGAAGCAAAGTTAGACTTACAAGCTTCATTCAATAAAGCATCCGCAAAGATATTCTCAAATATACAAGCACTAATATCTTAATAAACTAAATAAAAGAAAATTCCTACAACCACAAAAGCCATAATTTCATTCATAGCTGAAGTTTAGAAATCGAGCATATCCTGAAGATCATATTTAATAGGTTTAAAGATATCCAAGTCACTGACATATTTACTCACTTAACAAGCCATGAGAACAAACACCGTTAAAGAACCACAGCTTTATCGATTTTATGACTATAGCAATAAGTCCTAAAACAATCCAGCATGATAAATTCAAAGGATTCAAATTCGAAAAACTTTTTCAACGGATTGATAGATTAAGGCAAGTTCTGAAAGATAATTTTCAATCAAACATAAACGTGCAGTCAAGCAAAAAAAAAAAAAATATTAAGTATGCATGTTCCAAGATATCTTAGTCTACAAACTTCAACGATTCAGGTTGAAAAAAAACAAGTCTCTCTAGCCCAAGTCTAAGCCTCAAGCATGTTCTAAAGGTCAAACTCAAGACACTCTAATATGTTTGACTTGGCGATAGCACAATTCACTCAACAAATGGCCACAGTGAAAGAGCAGTGGTTTCATTAATCTAATGACGAGAGCTATTAAGTTCTAAGCTTATTCTAAATCCAAGTGAAATAGATCAACAAGAATGTTATAATTGGTCAAAAACTCATTTAAAATTGAAAGAATGATTCTTGTTTATGAAGGTATCAAGAAACCTAAATGTAATTATCAAATTGAAAAGTCAAATTTCTTCAAGAAAACCTAAGAATCACAAAACAAAAATCAAAGGAACTTACTTGCTACGCTGAGAAACCAAATAGCCCAGGATTGAATAAGTTATTTGATAAACAAAAAATAAATGCATTTTTAGACCCATATTTTATACCTATTTTTAATGATATTGCACTTTAATAGAAGGTATTTTGATGTTTTCTTGCAGGTTGTTGATTTTTAGGGCTTAAAGCAAAAATAAAGCAAAAAAGATGAAATTTGGAGTCAAAATGACGTTTTTGAAGAAATGCTCAGCGCCGAGGGCAGCGCTGACGACGCAGAACAAATTAACACGGAGATTTTTTACTCAGCACCGACGACGCCAGACCAGCGCCGACGGCGCCAAAGATGGTTCAGACCCCGTTTCTAGAAGGCTCGATGTATTTGGACGATTTTTAAAGAGTTTTTTGAGGCACCTCTTGGAGAACCGACCTTGGGCTCTATTTGAGGCCGAATTTCATCAGAAAATTCGCTCCTAAAAGTTTTTCACTCCTCTACTTTCATTTTTCGTACCACATCATTTCATTTCATTTCCATATTGGAGTCAATTAGTGATTTTTTTTTCATAGTTTAGAGTTTTTGTGATGAGATTTAGTGTGAAACTTTCTGTAAGAATGCTGGAGAAGGAGAAAAGTGAGAGATATCTTCTTCCCGCCTTTCTAAAGAAAAACTACAAAGGATTTGCTTTGAGAAAAAAATTTCAGATAAGTATTGTTTGTATATTAGTGTTGTATGAACTTTCTTTTATATATGAAATTGTGTTTTGTTATTTCTTTCTCATAAAGTCTGAGTAGTTCCCTCTACCTTTCTCCCTGCTCTGAGAAATGATAAAATGAAAAGAAATATGAATGTGAATATTAAATTGTAAAATAAATTGTGATGATTTTTCAACTTCGAACTTAATTTACTTTTCGATCTGGGCAATTGAATTGTTAAAATGCATTGTGAAACATATGATCCGGGAAATGAAGTATGAGTTCTACAACTAATTAAGGATCACATTTGATTCCATGAAGGAGAACATCGTTTATGGAATTAAGTGCAAATAAATATGAAAATATTCTTTATTGAGTGTAGAATTGG
>NEWO01000302.1:488923-515520 GCA_003013225.1 Phalaenopsis aphrodite
TTTTGATCACCTAGATTGGAGAATGAAAGAAAATTTTGATCACACTGGGACTTTTGAAGCAGGATTAGTTCGGATGTTTAAAGAAAAATGGTGAATCGAAGAATATTCGACAGATCAATTCTCATACCGATCCTTCTACAACTTATATATTCATTACCAATTTAAGAGAGTATTAGAGGAGGAGAAAACACTGAAGAAGAGGCGTAATAATTGAAGACTTTAAATTTTATCTATTTTAGAACATTATATATATTTAGTGTAATTGTGTGGATTTAATTTGGTTTGGTTTACTTTTTGCTTTAGAATTCTGAACTTTGATTGTGTATAGTTTGGTGACAGCGTTTAATGTTGTAGCTTGATTTCGACGCTGATTTATAATTAGTTTGTTTAATATGTGTGATTGTGTAATTAAAAATTGTGTTTTTCAAAAGTATACTTTCATATATAAAAGTTAATTTGTTGTTTGTGAAAATGGGTGTTTGTGAAATGTTTTGAGAATTATTGTTCGATAAGAATGTGTGTTTAAAATACTAAAAATTTTTGGAGTAAGTTGATAGGAAATTGAAAATTAAAAAAATCAAAATATGAAATTTTTCGGGCCTTTAGCGCCAACGACACTGGAATCGGCGCGACAACGCCCTTGTCCCGACAGTAGATTTTAACCCCTAAAAATTCGTAATTTTTACTGTGGCCACCGTGTTTACACTCAAGTCATCTTCAACCTTTGGTTTGGGCGACTAAGGCTTGATTTTGGGCGGATTTGAGGAGATTTGGAGGCTAAAAGACCGGATTTCATCATCTTTAGGTAAGAGCTACACTTTAAACCAAAAATTTTTTATTTTCACTAAGAATTAATCTCACATTGCATGAATACAAAAATATAGAAATTTTTTGAGAAATTTTTGAGAAAATCCTTTGGTGATGAACTCTTATTTAGTGATTTGAAGTTTAAAATATTTTACATTTTGAATTTTGGAATTTTAGAATTTATTCGGATTTTTCAAAAATTTCTAAATTTCCTATAGCACCTAGATTGAGCAAAAGGAAAGTAGAATATGACGAGCAGAGATTTGTTAGCTTTAGAGCCAGTACTCGATTTCATAGCATTTGTAAAAATAAAAAAGTAATTCAGGATCGAGGCTTTAAAAATCCAGTAGAAGTTGAACGTTTGATTATTAATCGATAGTGGGAAAATTTTTATTATTTTACTGCTGATGCGATAGCTGGGATTGTAATGAAATTTTATGTCAACATTCCTGAAGCTTCTGCGATTATGTATTTGTTCGTGGAAAAAGGGTAGAATTTACTCCAAATAAAATAAATGAGTTTTATTTTGTAGAAGATGTGTATAGATGTCAGTATCATTCTTTTTCTGTTACAGATCAGACTTTAGATGAAGTTATTTCTTTTTTGATTAGTGAGAAAGAGGCTTGGAAAATAAAAAAGAAGTTAAAGTTAACTTTCCCCTTTCTATGTTAAATGTAGTATCTAAGGTCTGACATTATTTTATTTCTGGAAGAATGATTCTGACGAACCATCATAATGAGGTGACCGAGGATAGAGCCATCCTGAACTACAGTATTCAGCATGTGATAGATATAAATGTAGGCTTTATCATTTAAATGAATATTCGATCTATTGCTCTGGAAGAGACCACTGATGGATTGACACACCCTGCTCTTATTTACATACTTTGTGAGCAGGCAGGAGTTCACTTCAGACCTAATGAGGAGAGGACTGAGCCTCAGAGACCCATTGGGTCTGCCAACATCAAGACTTATGAGTCCCATGTTGATTGGAGATCTGAAAGACAGGCCAGGGATATTCCTTCTACTTCTAGAACCCCTAGTGAGCCTACTTCAAAGCAACAGAGAGTTGTTGGATCACATGATGATACAACAGAGAGATATTTTGATGATGGATCATAGGATGCAGAATATAGAAGCCAGAAATGCTCACACTGATGATCTGTTTCGTAAAAAATTTGAGTATAATGCTACTTATGATGATGCTTTAGTGAGATGCCTAAGGGGTGACCATACAGTTCAATTCCCTATTCATCCTACTTATACTCCATATCAGCAACAGAAGTTAGATATCGATGATGAGGAAGATGATGACTGGTGATCAATTTTGTTTGCTTGTTTGTGTTTGTACTGTGTGATTGTATTGTTTGTTTTGTGATATTTTTATGTTTTGTGAAACTGTAATGTTGAAAACTGTTTTCATTTTTAGAATTTAGTTTAGTTTTGTTGTTATTTTCAATACTTTGTTTTGTTTTGTGATTGGCTCTTTCTCAACAAATTTTATATGTATTATATGCAATTTAATGTTTTTAGCCTTGTAGTTTTCATTTTAGCAACTGCAGTATTTTTAAAATTTATGTTCAAAAATCAGAATCTTGAAGAGGTATTTTTTTTATGTATTTAATGTTTTCTTTTACCCTTCATTTTTAAAGCTCTTCATGTAAAAATATTTAAAAAAAAAAATTTAAGTTTGGGAGGGAGAAGAAGAAAAAACATTTTTAGAAAAAAAGAAAGAACTTAATTTTATTTGTCCTCACTTAATTATATTTTCAAATTTTAAATTTAATATGATCTTTGGTATTATAGGTTAACTTTGGATAACTATATTTATGTTTATAAATATATAGTAAATTTAAGTAAAAATTTTCAATAATAAAGGTTAATTCTAGGGACTAAAATATTTGGTAAAAGATAATAAGACTATGTTTTTTTATTTTTAGTAAAGAAAATTTATATTTTTGAAGTATTAAAATCTTAAAAGATTCATGTAAATAGAAAATAATTAAACTTTATGTAAACTTTATGAAAACTTTAAGTTAATATAAATTTGTTAAGTGAAGAAATGAAAAAAATTTTAACTTTAAGAAGAAGATAGTGAAGTTCAAAATCATTAAAAACTATCCAGATATAATCCTGACATATAAAAAAGAAAAAAAAAAGAAAAAAAAGAAAAAAAAGAAAAGAAAAAGGGGATTAAAAATAATCCTGAAAAGAAAAAATATATATATATATATGGGGAGAAGCTTGAGATGTCTAATTAAAAATTAGTTTCACTTGAATCAACTTAAAAAAAAAGACTTGAACATATTTTCTAAACTTTTTATTTGAATGTTAACTTAATTATTAATAAAATTTAATGAAGTTCTTTTTCATATGAATTTGCTAATTGACTTTAATATAACAAATTGCAATTTTTCATGAAAGAAATAGAGGATAAAAAACCTTAGACTTAATTATTGAATATTTTTACACCTTTAGCATTAACTGGAGTTGTTTTAAATTTTTCTTAAGTTATACTATTATATTTGTAAAACTAAAATATGGAAGTTTAAAGTTAAAATCTTTTTCATAAGTCATATTTTTTATGTAGTAAAGAAGTTACTTGAGGACAAGTAACATGTAAGTTTGGGGGATTTTTATACACAAAAAATATATGCATTTTTAGACTCATATTTTATACCTATTTTTGATGATATTGCATTTTAATGGAAGATATTTTGATGTTTTCTTGCAGGTTGTTGATTTTTAGGACTTAAATCAAAAAGAAAGCAAAAATGATGAAATTTCGAGTCAAAATGACGTTTTTGAAGAAATGCTCAGCGTCGGCAGCGTCAAGGTCGGCGCCGACTATAGCGGAGATTTTTTACTCTGCGCTGACGGGGCCAGACCAACGCCGACGACGCCAAAGGCGGTTCAGACCCCGTTTCTAGAAGGTTCGATGTATTTGGATGATTTTTGAAGAGTTTTTGGAGTCATCTCATGGAGAACTGATCTTGGCTCTATTTGGGGCTGAATTTCATCAGAAAATTCGCTCCTCTACGTTTTTCACTCCTTTGATTTTATTTTTCGCACCACATCATTCCATTTCACTTCCATATTAGAGTTAATTAGTGATTTTGTTTTCATAGTTTAGAGTTTTTGTTGTGAGATTTAGTATGAAACTTTCTATAAGAGTGTTGGAGAATGAGAAAAGTGAGAGATATCTTCTTCCTGTCTTTCTAAGGAAATGCTACAAAGGATTTGCTTTGAGAAAGTTTTCAGATAAGTATTGTTTGTTTATTAATATTGTATGAACTTTCTTTTATATATGAAATTTGTGTTTTGTTATTTCTTTCTCATGAAGTCTGAGTAGTTCTCTCTATCTTTCGCTTTACTCTGAGATATAGTGAAATGAAGAGATAATATGAATGTGTCAATATTAAATTGTAAAATAAATTTTGATGATTTTTCAACTCCGAACTTAATTTACTTTTCGATCTGACCAATTAAATTGTTAAAATGTGTTGTGAAACATATGATCCGAAAAATGAAGTATGAGTTCTACAACAGAGTAAGGATCACATTTGATTCCATAAAAGAGAACATCATTTATGGAATTAAGTGCAAATAAATAGGAAAATATTCTGTTGGGTGTAGAATTGGAAAAACTTTAGGGTGACAGACTAAAATCTTCAATTCAGTCTTAGTATTTAAAAACTGAAACGAGAGCTAGCCTTCAGGTGAAGGGAAGTAGGAGCTCTGGAGTGGGAGCCGGTATCCTCCTAGCCTAGCCACGGATTTAGGGACTAAACACTGAGAGTAGCCAACGATTTTCTATGCATTGTATCAGGGTAGAGAATTAAAATTGCTCATATTTGACACAATACATATTATGAACATTTAGCTTATCTCATTTTATCATAGCCTCATTGTAGTGGGAAAGATATTTTTTCACATAAGAATCTTCGTTACATAAACATAATTATTAGACTAGTATTTACTCTTTTAAATTTTGCATATTTGATTTGATAAGAAATTTAGTTTTGATTACATCTCAACAATTGAAATTAGTGACAGTGATTTCAATTGACTTTATGTGAATTTCCTAGCAAATTTTGTCATTTTCAATTTAAATCTTCCCTGTAGGATCGATAGTTGGGGCTTAAATAGAAAATTCATTATTACTTGATAACGATTCGTATACTTGCGTAGAATTTGAATATTAATTGATTATATTTAATTGATCATTATCCCAAAGTTTATATAAGTTTGGAGCTAAAATTAGGTATTTTATTTGTCAATAAGTCCATCAAAACATCAATCATACAATTGATGACTCTTCATCATTGATCTAATACAAGATCTAGGAACCAAGTCGCTGGGGTGCAACATTCACTAGGTTCATCAAAGTTAAAAAGCATAAGAGCAAAAGACAAGCTTATTCTTTTCTTTTCTAACAAGTCGATGATGACAAATCAAATCAATTTCTTTATCGATTTCATTAAAGCAAGATACTATACCAAATAAATTCACATCTAACATCTAATCTTATGGTCATATTCCTCTAAGCAATAGGTGCCAAACTTCAACAAATCCTTCTACGTCAAGAAAAAAATATCAAAATGATTAAATTACAATGATACAAGCTTACATACCAAAATTCAAGTTCATGCTTTGCATTTACATCTGTGAATATTCTTATATATCTAAAAAAAAAAACTTCATTGCAATACATTAAACAAAAATATAGAGATCCATGTGTCACGATCTTGCCCAGGAGCTTAAATTATCAAGACAGGAACTGTTAGTCGAATGGAGAGAGTATCTATCAATTTCATTTCATCTTAAATCAATCTAGAAGACAAAAGAGTCACTTTATTTCATAAAACAAAATTTACAATAGTTCGTAAATTTTTAAGTTTTTACAACTAACAACAATTAAAAACTAACATATATTACCTATAATCTTGCGCTCAACGACGTCTGCACACGTATTCTCTAAAATTCATCTATCATATAATTGATTTTTCCATAAAAATGTTAAAAACTGAAGAATTGAGTTAAATAAATAAGTGGACAAAATATTTATAAATTACAATAATTCTCATTTTAAAAATATTTTTGAAAAAGTGCTCTAAGCAATAAAAATGACTGATCAATAAAAAAACAGTAAAGAAAACAGTATATTTTTTACTTACATTTATTTCCATTACACCTTTCGTTATTGGGAGTCACCGAATAAATACATATTTTTAAAAAATATATATTTACATTTTCCAAACCCACCAAAAAGACATTTTAATTTTTTTCTTTGTGCACGGGTACATCGCTTTCCCCACAAGTATTATCTGAGGGTGATTCCATATGCATAAATATATCATATTTTATTTATTTTCATTTAAAATTTAAAAAAAACGCGAGTCATTGACAAACAAATGCAAGAAAACAGTAAAAATGGATGTAATTGCTTCAAAGAAAACAAAATTACTGTTGAGTAAAAACATATTTACCAACTTGTGCATTAAAATCAAATTGTACTTTTTCCTCAGTATTGTCTAATCATTAGGTACACTTATAATAACCATTAAAACTTAACTAGTTCTTAAGCATTTTTAATATTTCCTTCATTATATTTCTTTGATTATATATATCTATTGTATTCAATATTAATCCTATCCATATGAATATTCAAACTTCATTACAGTTTCCAATTACATGACTTTTCCGGCAATATAATATTGGTATTAACCACTCGTATTAACACATAAAATTATATAATAAATTTGAATCAAATTAACTTTCCAAATTTCCAATTAGATAACTTTCCTAAATTTCTTTTGGCATGCTTGCAATATAAGTAATTTAATTAGAATTTTAAAGTTAGGGTTGTTAAATTTTTTTTTTTTAACAAATATTTAAATATTAAGATTTAACTCCGTATCTAAATTTTCCTCTCATTTTTCCTACCTTAGCTTCCTCACCAAATTTCCTACATAAATTATAGCAATATTGAGTCATTTTCAATTGTAGAATTTTCTAAAATTAAATGAATTAATTAGGAATCATATTTTTATAATAGAATGACTATGAAAAAATAATAATTTCACATATTAAACTTCAAATTTTACACCTACGCCCACAATTCCTTTCTATTGAGAGCCTTATGCTTGTTTAAATAGTCTTAAGCTCTTGATCGAGCTCGCGTAAATGAGGGAAAGCCACCCGACCCCCCTTCTCCTCCCATGCAGCCAGTCGAAAATGTGCGAGGGCTCGTGTGACCCACTAGCCTCCCCACCTTTCAATCGATAAAATAAGGCACGGGAAAACCATGAATTTGAGCTTATAAGACTCGAAGCTTCAGACTCCCTTTCCTTTTACGTCTGTGCTCAACTAAGAACAATTGTGACGCACTGGAGCCACTAACACAAGCCTCAATCTTATTCATGCAAGTTTCCTGCAACCTTCCTCCCGTTCTTCCTCTCCTTCTTCCTCTTCTTCTCCTTCTATTTTTAGGGCACAACTTTCTCTTCTTCCTTTTCTTCTTTCATGCACAAGCTTCATCTCATTCTCACTATCCCTCTGCTTTTTGCGGTCGATTCAAATGAGAGCAAACGAGGAGATAATCCTCTTCTTTACTTCATGCGTGCGGTGGGAGCTTTATTCAAATGACACCTGCTTAGCATGGGTCATATGCAAGTAAATTATTTTATTTTATCTTATTATTTTTTTTATAATTTATCATTTAGATATAATTTTAATATTATTACGCTGCGAGATCAACCACTTTTGCTCAAACACAATCCATCTTGGGGCATTTATATATCTCAACATTTATCTCACACCCAATTTGATCAAACATAGCCAAAAAAAAAAAAAAAGAAATAACAAATGCATTGTCCCACAACTCGCTTGAAATAAGACACGTATAATGAAAATCAAGTAAAAGATTGCTCATTTAGAAAAAATATAGCACGGATGCATCTCAAATGTTAAAATTATCAAGAAAATATATGGTGCTTAAATTTAAACCAACATAATGAAGATGGTGGGCAATAAGTGTGATCCCTTACAAAAAAGATTTAAATTGTCTTGATCACGGTCAAAATAACTCAAATGCTGCAAATAAACCGCACTGACATATCTTGAATGTCAAAACCAATTCAATCCAACAAAAATGATAGCGTTAGGTAGTCGACAACCAGCGTAAAACTTGTCAAAAAAATCATGACATGAATCCTTTTGATCATTGTGTAAGTGCTAGGGCGTCCCCTGAAAGCGACGCGCTGTATAAACTGAATACAGTGAAAAGTGTGCAATGACCGCTACACCGGCGCTCGGGTGTAGTGTTAAATAAGCAAGGATTCCCATATTATGGACGAATGCGGGTAAAGAAATTAGTCCATGAAACTAATGAAACTAATATTAGGATAGAATCTTGGAATATAGGCACTCTCAATGGTAAATTAATGGAATTAGTTGATATTATGATTCATAGAAAAATTAATATCTTATGTATTCAGGAAACTAAGTGAGTTGGAGAAAAGACTAAGGAGATTGATAATTTAGGTTTTAAACTTTGGTATTCTGGTAAGAGTCGCACTAGAAATGGTGTAGGTGTAATTATAGATAAGAGTTTGAAAGATAATGTTGTAAATATTAATAGACTTTGTGATAGAATTATAGCCTTTAAGATTATCAGTGATACTAAGATTTTTAATATTATAAGTGTTTATGCTCCTCAAGTAGGTTTAGATACAGGGTCTAAAGATAAATTTTGGAATGACTTAGAAGACTTAATACAAATGATACCTCTTGAAGAAAGAATTTTTATTGGAGGAGATTTAAATGGACATGTTCGTAGAGTGGTAGAAGATTTCAGAAATATTCATGGTGGCTACGGTTTTAGAGTAACAAATGAAGAAGGTAGAGCTATTTTAGATTTTGCTTCAGCATATAATTTTGTTATTACTAATACTTTATTCAAGAAAATGGATGAACATCTTATTACTTATAAGAGTGGATCTAATAAAACACAAATTGATTATTTTCTTATGAGAAAAATAGATCGTCGTGACTGTACAGATTGTAAGGTAATTCCAAGTGATAATTTAAATACCTAACATCGTTTATTAGTTTTGGATTTTAAAGTTAAGAGTTATAAAATAAAAAATACTAGGACTCATCATTGCAGAATTAGATGGAGAAACTTAAAAGACACAAATAAAATTATTTTTATGAGTAAATTTCAAGATTTCAAAATTTGGGATATTCATGAAGAAGCAAATGTGATGTGGGATAAAGTAACAAACACTAATAAACAAGTAGCAAAAGGTGTTCTTGGAGAATCGAAAGAAAAAATATTTACAAATAAAAATAGTTGGTGGTAGAATAATAATGTACAAGAAAAGATAAAATAAGAAGAAGTTATTATGGAGAATACATAAGTAGCTCTCAAATATACTGTTACCATTAAATGTGCACCAATAACTCCTGATATTAAAAGTCAAGTGGAAAATTTCAAATGGAACAATCAAAATCACTTTGAATGGTACTATTTTTAGGGAACCAATCTATGCAAGCATGTCCAAGTCTTTTTTCAGGATAGACAAAGTTCATATATATTGGAAGACATGTTTTTGGTGATTGCTGATCAATATAGAGCTACTAATATTGTCATAGTTACCACTGAAGCTCAAAATAGCACTTTACGAAAAAGAGGAAAGAAAAAAAGGAAGAATAAATAAAAAAAAATGAGGGAAAAAAAAAAGAAAAAAAATAGTTGTACAATGAACCTAGTGAATTCATATTGTTATTATCGATTGCTTGTACAAAGGTATAAATGCAAAGCTGACATAATGCCCAAACACTCAAGTACTTCCTTGATGTAGTGGGAAAATTCAGTAGTTGCAATCTTTTCGTGCGGTGAAAACACTCATACACAATTTCTTGGGGCAATGCAGAAGAAGACATCCCCCGCCAAAAATTAAGTGCTCATAGACATTTTTATTTTATGCTACAAGAATTTTTTTGTTAAAAGTTTATGTGTATACAAATACACATACTTGTCTTTCATGGTGGAAGCGATGAAAGATACTTGACTATGATTTATAGCACTCATACACATCTTTCTTAGCATGGTGAACAAGTTCAATACTCTCATAGATGCCTCTTAAGCAAAAGAAATATCAATATCCGTCATAATTAATACTATGAGGCTTAAATAGAACTATCAAAATAACCTTAAATAATAAATATGATTAAATTATTGATAAAAATCAAATAATACAAAATTGTAAAGTAAGAAAAAAAAACACTTATTTTTCATCAAATGAACTATAAGAATTGAAATTGAAAATAGAACTAGACAACAAAGAACTCGACAACTCAACAATAAACATGAAAATACAAGTCAACAATAAACATGAAAATACTTGTGACTTCAAGATCAAAAGTATGAATTTTAGCAGCATGTAAAAATGATTAAGAGACTTTATCTAAGGTTGATGGAGAGCTATTGTGCAGTCTATTTGAATAGTCATTCGAACTACATGCGAGCAACATAATTCATTAATTTAAGCGTCAAAAAAAAGATTTAAATTTAAAAAAATATGTTGCCAAATCCATAATATATACATGTAAGCATATGGAAGGTGATCATTTATATACATGCAATTGATTAGAAAATGATTGTCAATATTCAAAATAAACTTTGCACACAACAGAACGATAAAATATTTATACAAACAATAAAAATTTTGAATAATTTTAAGTCTTACATAAATTATATAAGACAATTTTATGAAAGAGTCTTGGAAAGGGTGCAAGTTCTCTATATTGTGTCCAATTATATTAAATTGAACATTTATGCTGCGTTATTATAAATGAGCTAACTAGATGAAGCTAAAGTCTTTGAATACTGCACAAACTAACATAAAATGAACTTTTTTTAAAATCAAGCACAAACTTATCAAGCTACACGCGATATTGAGCAGGCTACTTTGCCAACAGAGCAAGGTTAAAAGTCCCAGATTTTGACTAAGGTTGGTGTTAATAAGACTTGAAAATTTAAAATTAAATGACATTATTCGGTTTATCACGAGATTAAAATGAGAATAAAACCTCAATATTTTGATGCTTAAAATGACAAGTATTTGATTTTACAATTGCATAAGGTTTTCAAGGTCTTTTTCAAAGAAACTTTATTTTTAAAATACAAACAGTCAATTTCAAACCTATTAAAGAAAAATCAGGTGGTTAAGCCTTCAAACCTGATCACCTATACATTCAAGTAAATGACAAGTAGAACCCCAATGGTTTGATGCTTAAAATGACAAGTACATAATTTTACAAGTGCCTAAGGTCTTCATGGTCTCCTTCAAAGAAACATTATTTTTAAAATACAAAATCTCAATTTCAAAACTAAAAGAAAAAATCAAGAGGTTAAGTCTACAGGCACAATCACCTATACATTAGGTAGAGTTAGAAAATCTATAAAAAAAAAAAAAAATTATATCATATGCAAATTAAGAATTCAATCCTTTATAAGTAAGCATGTGGAGTTGAAAAGAACTAAGGGATAAAATTAGACAATTAAAACATCGTAATGATGGTTATAATGATAAAACATCTTAACGAGGGGATCCTATCATCAAAATTCTCCCAAATCCCAAAACACAATGTTTTGGATTCAAATCAAGATAAAAAATAAAATAAAATAAATAAAAAATAAAAAATAAAAAACTGTTGTCCCAAAAAAGTCACAAAATTTAAAATATTCAAGTAAACTTTTTGCTTAAAACTAAAAATTAAATTCATCTACCTTTCATTGCAATTTATCGAGGGAGACAAATTTAAAATTAACATAAACACAAAAAGGAAAAATATATATTTATTGAACCCATATGGTTATCTCAAAGATTCATGTCGAAAAGGACGTAACACATAATTTTTAACTGTGTGATTTTATCATCAAATAGTACCACAAAAAGTGCAGTTAAAATAAGTTCCTTTGAAAGAATAATTTGGCAAAAAGTAACACTATTATATTAAGTCATGATCATTGCCCATTGAGTTATAAATTATAAGACAAAACTGATAGGGGCTAAGCTCTCCATTAGTTATGGTTGACTTAAATTTATATATTTCGACAAACATTTATCTTAAATTTACAAGGCTCAAGCAGACAACGTAACTCATAGTTATTGATAAGAATCATTTTATTAAGTAGATCAGTTACCTCTTCTAAGTAGGCTATGTACACAATGATACCCCTAAAATATGTAGTGTTTTTAGATACATTTTTATACTTATTTTTGAGATGTTGCGCTTTAATAGGCTATGCACACAAAGATATTTTTGTGTTTTTTTTACAGATACAAGTAAAATGAAAAAAATGCTTAAATGAGTGAAAAATGATCAAATTTGGAGCAAAAAGGTAAAAAATTGTGCAAAAAAATTTTGGCGCCTAAGCGCCAGATCTGACGCTTACGCGTTGGTTAAACAGAGAAGACCGCGCCTAAGCTCCGAGACCTCGTGCTTAAGCGCCAGTAGCAGTTACTAGACGAGTAAAATCGGTTTTCACAAATTTCGAAGAGGTTTTTGAGACACTTATTGGCTTAATAGGTGGTTGTAACCACTATGGACGAAAATTATTATGATAGGATGCGTCTCTTGGGCAAATACATCGAATCAAGACACATTTTAAAGAGATCCCAAGACACCTCTTGGAAAACTATAAAAGAAAGAAGAGATGACTTAGAAAAAAGTCCTGAAAATATTGGTAAGTTTTGAAAGCTTTTCTCTGAGGAGTTAGTTCGGAGAGATTTTCAGAAACCACTTTTTATTTACTTTATCTTTTTTGTAATTTTGTTTTGAGTGATTGTAAAAGAGAAGATATTCAACGGAACTTCAAGAGTTTGATGGAAGACTTGAGATAAGTTTTTATCTTCTTGTTTTAGACTACTTTTGGTTTTAATCGAGACTTGTTGTTGGTTTGACAATTATTTTTTCTTTTAAACCAAAGTGTGGTTTTATTTTCTCCATGGATTTTGAGTAGTTTTCTTCATCTTTCTTCGTAAAATGATAAGTAATTAAGTTTTGGATGGAAGTTGTGGAGAGTTGATTTTTAATGTTGGAAGAAAATGTGATGATTTAAATCCATATACTTCATTTACTTCTTGATTTGGTCAATCCAGGTGTTAAAATTTGTCATGAGAGTATGTAAGAACCGGATTGGTATTGTCTCAATCAACAATTGGAAAGAATCACATGAGGTTGTATGAATGAAAATGTAGTTCATATGATTGAGTACAAATAAATAAGGAAATATCCATTGATGAGATTAGAGTTAGAAGACTTTAAAGTGACAGGTTAAAACCCTCAATTTGGTTTATTGTTTTAGGTTCTGATACGAGAATGTTAGCCCTCAATTGGAAGGAATCGAGGGAACCCTAGAGAGAGAGCTAGTATCTTCCCTGCCTAGCCGGTCTTCAGAACTATTTAAATTTTAAATTAGCCAATGTTCTTTATAGCATTTCTAGTAAGAGTAAAAATATTATTGCTCTTATTTGGTACAACATAATTTGCATACTTTCACAACAGAATTCATATACTTATTACTGGTTCATGATAAGAAGAACGATATTTTCATATTAGATAAACCGAACAAAGGAAGAAGAGGGAAAGCATTCCTTTGGCAAGCTTCCTCCTCTGGTCACGCTCCACCTCCCGGTAAGCTTTCTGTTTACTTACTCTTAATTTAAGTTTTTTTTTTAATTTCTATGTTTTAAATTGATTTTAGATCAGGTCAATCAACTCAATAGCCTTGGATTAGCCTTAAGTTTGTGCTCGAATCAAGCCGATAACCTGTCTAAACCGAGTATAACCTAGCCAAACCCTCAAACCTAATCCAATCCCTAAACCAAAACCCTAATCGAACTTGAACCCTAAACGAAACCCTGAACTTAAACTAAAACCTAGCTCAAGCCTAAACCTAAACCAAATGCCAAACCGAAGCCCAACACTAAACCTAATCCAATCCCTAACCAAGACCTAAGTTGGGTTAGGACTAACTCAAACTCAACCCTAGACCTAAGCCAAATTAGGTATAACCTAAACCCAACATTAGACTTACCAACTTAGGTCTAACCTAAACCCAAACCCTTAACCTAATCGAGGTCTGACCGGACCCAGACCTGACCCAAACCCTAACCCAACACAGACCTGACCCAAACTCTAAAACTAAACCAGGTCTAACCCAAGCCAAACCTAACCCAAACCCTAATACCTAACTCAGGTCTGACCCATCCCAAACCCTAAACCTAACCTAGCTCTGACCAAACCCAGACCTGACCCAAACCCTAAAGCTAACTCAGGCCGGACCCAACCGAAATCAAACCCGTCAACCCGGGTTAACCAAGCCTAACCCAGGTCAACCCAAACCAAACTCAGCTCAGCCAAGGGGGTCAACCCAGTTTAACTCAAGTCAACTCAAACCAAACCCATGTCAACTCGAGTCAACCCAGCTTAACTGGGTCAACCCTAGTTAAACTCAGGTCAACCCGGATCAACCCAAACTAAGTCCAAGTTAACCTGAGTCAACCCAGTCAATCCTAGTCAAACCAAACTCAACCCAGCTTAACCCGGGTTAACCCAAACCAAACCTGAGTCAACTCAAGTCAATCTTAAAACAGCCCAAGCCAACTCAAGGTTAACCTAAACCAAAACCAGCTAATTCATATCACACCTCAGCTCAACCTAAGCTGGAAATTTAACTTACCTCACCTCAACCCTAACCCAAGTCTAATTCAAAGCTAAGTATATGTATTACCTTACATGTGTTATTTCATGCTTAAATTCATGTTACTCCATGTCCAAAAACAAAAAAAAAAAAACAAAAAAAAAACAAAAAAATACATAAAAAATATGGATGAAAACCTCCTCGATTTTATCCACAAACATAAAAAAAATCAAACCTCAAACAAAACAAACTTAAAACTCAAAAAACTCTAATTTCTCAACAAGACTGATAAACTGAGTTAAAACAAGATATAAATTTAAATAAAGAACTTCAAATAAACATTTAAAGCACATCATGAAAAAAATGAGAGCATAACTTACATAAATTCGACACATACCTTAAGTTAGCCAACTTAGAGGCAAACTTAAGCTTTGTTATGAATCCTAGGTTAGTCTAGGTACCCTAGTTAATGTTAAGTAATAGGACATGCAAAACAACAAACCTATTCCCTTCAGACTAGAGGAAATACCTTAGGATGAAGTAACCCATAGTCACTGACTAAGATATTTCAAAAAGCTTTGAAACTACGAATCCTCCATGCTCCAGCATTCAAGGGGGATTCCTAGTTATGAGCTAGTCATAGTTGAGGGATATTAATGCTCTTAGACAATCGAAAGTCATGGGCATCTTGACCGGAGACGTTATTGACAAAGTTAAGGTTAGTCTACCTATAAAATTCTTTGTAGAGTTGAAAGCGTTATTTCTCACCTAGAATTTTTTTCCTGCATGACTATCCTGAGCCAAGGATTTCCAACCATTCATGTCAGTCAAATCCAACATCCTTAATTTATCTTTTGATTCCACTTGATTAGTTCAAACTTATCGTCAGTCCCTTTCAAATGTTTTGATTAACATTCATTTTGTTTGGGCATTTCCCGTGACATATCGTCATCGGACTATATGTCCCATTCCTTGACACTAAATTCTTCCAATTTAAACCCTCCATTCCAGTCATGAAAGTCCAATCTCGCGCAATTAGACTTATCACATTAATCGAGAGTTTCCTTTAGGGCTCATGACTCTGAAGATATAATTAACTATGAGGGTTTGCCCTTGTAAGAAAAAAAAACTCATAATTAAAATAAACCTTATGTTACACCAGTAGGTAAGGGGGGAATTTTGGTTCCGCAAATCCAAAAATTTCAAAGATTTCCCAATCTGAATAATTGAATTCATTCTAAGATAATATTTCTCTTTCAAGACAGTATATTATTCTTGGAATATCATATCCGATCACTTAGAAAGAAATATTTTGAGTTCTATGGTGGCCTCCAACAAAAAAGAAAATCCCACCACAAGATTTCTTCTGGGACTCCGCTGATGAATTATTTTTCTCTCCATCTTTTGTGATAAGTTCAATTGTCCATCCTTCTATTGAGCACTTTATGGGTCCATCAAACTTCGGGTACTATTTCGTGTCTTTAATCTACATGTTCCCACCTGCTCACTCAAACTATGTCTAATGAGTAGGATTTCGACACATGTGACATCATCAAGAGTCCTTGAAAGCTATTCAGCCTAGCTTCAATCTAAATTTCATTAATGAATTTTTCAAAGATTCTAAAGTCGACTCTCTATTGATATCTTTCTATATACACTATAGGTAAAATGTCTCCCAAACTTGTTCTCTCTCAGAAATGGAAGTAACCTCGCCTTTTACGCGGTGGGTCCCTATCAAATTCAACAATATGGGTTTACCTCGGTATATTATCGTGGAAAGTTCAACATCTTATCTCCAACTAGTATTGCCATCACTTCCAAATGCACCTCAAAACCCTCATGTGAACCACCTCATAACATCAATAGAGAACGCGAGGACTGCAAATACTTTTTTGTCCTGCAATCAGAAGAGAAATCAAGGATAAGAATTATTTGGAGAATTTGGGATTAGAAACCACTCCTAAGAAGGCAATTCTAATAAAATCCCTATATTTGGAAAATCGTTGAAAATTTATCAACAAAAAATTTTGGCAATTAGAATTTTCAGGATCATTAAAAGATCGGATAAATGATAAAAATTCTTTTTTTTTTACGACTCAAAAATTAAGTCTAGCAAATTTTTCTCTGAAAAGGGCATCTCACACTTCAAAGCCCTTGCTTTATCATATTTTAAATCGAATATGGACCGTTACCACGCATTAAACGACTAAAGTAGAGTTTTAAACCACAAAATTGATTCTTCGACGAGGTGCGATCATGTCAGTGGTGACTTGGGCATCACGCGCGTTCGACCACGTCATGTTACCTTTTAAATCCAGTTTCACATCTTTTTTTCCTGTTTCGGTCCTCCTTCCCAACACCTCTAGTTCTCACGTCATGCCTTGCAAGCTGTAGAAACCCTTAAGAAGCCTAGATTAGCCGCAAACCGCTTGGATCCGCAAGCTCTTCCTTCTCTTAGGTAAGATCTTTGGTCCTTTCTTAGTTTTGCTGAGAATTTTTAGTTTTCCTCATTAGCCTTCCCGAAGCTTTCCACAATGCCGCCTAGGATGAGGGGTAGGGGAGTCATCTATTATGATGAAAGAAAATATGTGAGTTTAGCAGCTTCCCAAAAATATTCTGGTCCCATTTTAAGGAAAAACATCTGATCCCTATAAAAATTTTTCAAACACCAGGACATCCAGGCTATGATAGCGAGTCGGGGTGGGGTAGATTCTGCACCATTGTTGGTCCTGCCATTGTACCTGTAGTGTGAGAGTTCTACGCCAATACCCACGAGTCCATTAACGAGCATATTTTGTGCAGAGTAGACAAGCTCCTTTTGATGCAACCACCATTAATAGCCTATTCTGCCTCAACAACAATCCAAATAGAGAGTGCTCGGAGTTCCTTGCCCTTGACGCACAGGTCATTATCAACTTCTGACGGATTCTAGAGGGCGTTGGAAGATGAAACCAAGAGAGGAGGAGAGTAGGATCAACTTTCCCCTAACCGAACTGAATAAGACCAACATCTTCACCGACGTTACAAGAGATAGGGCCATCCTCAATTTTTGTATTCAGCAAGGAAACTCCATAGATATTGGGGTAGTCATCCACCATTTCATGCTATACATTGCTAGTTGCCAGACAGCTATGGGTTGGGGTCACCCTGGCCTCATTACGGACCTATGTGATATGGTCGGTGTCAAGAGAGATAGGGATGATGAGCGGATCTGTCCTTGGAGGCCTATTACCCAAACTGCTTTCTAGGCTTATGGACAACCTTCTCCCACCCCACATGAGCGAGGTGAGAGTTCTTCCCGTCACCTTTCCCCTCCTCCAGAGCCACCAATAAATGAGATCTCAAGGCACCAGGATCAGTTATCTACCACTCAGAGTGTTATGAGATGGAGAAACATGAGATCCACAGGAAAACAAAGTTAAACGCCACCCAGCACCAGCGCCAGTATAGTCACATCCACAAGACCTTGGAGGACTTGCATATAAAAGAGAGAACTCCGCCACCACCACCATTAAATCTTTACACCAAGGATGATCTGCGAATGTGGGAGCAGAAAGATGACTAGGGGAGATCTGATGGATTATTTTGTTTTTGGCATTTGTCTAAGTATTTTTAGATTATGCATTTGTTGTATGATGATGTATGGACTATGTATTCATATATTACCTATATTTCTGGATTATATATCGGACTATTATTTTGGTGATGTACTGGACAACGGATTATGTATTGTGATGGTCTGATAGCACTTTTTTGTGTTTTTCATTTCATTATGTTTAAGAAATGTGGTTATGTCTATTTTAAAATTACACAGGTCCCAGCAATATGTTTGGATGCAAATGCTCATTAAAAATGAAAATTAATCTTATTCCTAAATAAATCCAATTTTTTACATTAACAAGTTACTTGAATTTAGAAAGATATCTAAATATTTGAAAATGAATAGTTAGAATATTTTGAGCTAATCAAAAATATTTTAAATTTTTTCAGTCCATAAAGCAAATTTCATATGAAGCATAATACATTAGGAAACTATTAAGAAAACTTCAAAAATCATCAATAAAGGAAAATTTGACGTGCAAAATCTTTAAAAATTGTGCTCCGTCAGGTAGTAATACTTAGGCGAATGTAGCAAAAAAAAAATTAAAAAAATAATATATACAAAAAAGAAAAGAAGGGCAAAATGCCTTGATTTGCGAAGAAAATAAGTCTCCTGCCCTGAGAAAAAGCTTGAGGTAAGCAAAAACCAAAATTGGCGGCTGGCACATCCTTTATTTGATCAAGCTTAAATATTCTTAAGAAAATTTCCTATGATAATACATTCATGGAAAATCATCAGGATAAATAGAATTGGTTCATTAACATTTGATAAATTTAAAATGTCTTTGAAAAGTGAATATATATTCTAATGTATAAGAGTAAGGATTTTGAGATATGCTTAAAATCAGGTGTTAAAAAATTAAAATAAAGAATTAGGTTTAACATTAGCATAAATTTCTCCTAAAATGACATTTGCATACAAATCTGAGAACTTCGCAGGGAAACCATATAAACTCTATATAAAAATATGCATGAATCAAATTTTTCATCGTGAATCTCATTATAAGTGTCATGCCCCCTCTTTCAATCTTCTTATTCTTGCCTATCTACCAAGAATCATTTCCTGAACCAAAAATAGTAGGAATACAACGTTCTGATTATCTTCTAAGGAATATGTGTCTTAAATTCCCTGGGAGTTAGTCACTGTAGAATATTTGAAATCTTGAACCCAAGTCTAGAATCTGACGTACTTTAAAATTCAAAACATATGAAATCGTAATTTGAATCTAAAATATGATTTACTCTAAATCTTTCAAGTCTTATCTAAAGTCTGATTCACACTACGTCTTTCCCTAATCTAAATCTGAATTCCAATTTGCTTATGTCGAAACTTTAATACAATCACTTTAAATAGACCAGTTTTGACCTTTTAGGCGACAACAAACTCATTTATTTGATTGCAAAGAATGTCATCAGGAAAGCTCATCGATAGTGTTTCTCTGAAAATTGATCGAACACAACTGAAAAACATCAAATCCAAAACAGAACCTAAAAATCTACTTCTTTGCTAGGAAAAGATTTGACGATTCAATTTTGGTATAACGACCAAAAGGATCTAACCAAGTGCCAGTATGAAGAAGGGTCATTAAAAACTTTCAACCCAAGATCGTAGAACAAACAAAATGAAGAATAAGGGTGGCCGAACTAGAAGACCAGATGTCATGACAACCGAATAATCTGAAATCCCAAAAACACAATATATACCGATCAAGGAAATTAATGTATCCACAGAGCTTTTCTTAGAAGTCAGCGATAGCAAAACTATTAAGATTTCTTCCACCATTTTATTGAGAATGGAACTGAGCCATTTATTTTAAACTAAGTCAGATGATCAACCAGCAAAGTGTAATGCACAAACCTTTGAGCATATGTAGAAGGTCAGAGGGTGGCAAATCAATATACTAGAAGGATTGCAACTCTACGCTGACATATTCACTAATCCAAAACAGAAATATATTATCAAAATTACATGTGAACTTTGGTCAATAGACTATTGAAACAACATACCTTCTTTGAGCCAAAGTGATGGTTAAACGAAAAAGGGAGGACCACTCTACAATTTGGGTGTTTTCATAAACTTGAATGGGATTCCCGAGGCCTCTAGGCAGGTATTGCTTGCAGTATGAAAGTAGATCCATTGTCAATCATATTCAAGAATAAGATTAATAAACTAATCATGTTGCAAATTCTACCCCGTCGTCAAGGACGGATAGTTGCATAGTTAGCATTTACGATAAAGAAGATTATATTCCACAGCATATTGATCACTACAGTTCTGAACAACCTTTCGCACATTCTCACTTGTGAGTCGGGGTGATAATGTTTTTGGCAACAAGTTCAAGGCACTGTGTTTGGGAAAATTCAGTGGATCATGTTCTATTCATTTACCACAAGGCTCAGTTTTAATGATGGAAGGAAACAATGCTAAATTAGTCAAACACTATACACCTTCTGTCCCTAAACAATGAGTCTCCAACATCTTAAAAAAGATGAAAAGCTCGAAAAGGCCTCTAAACCATGTCTAAGACGTTACCTTACAATTTTGGAAGTTTTGATGATGTTCATGTTCAGATGTCGTGACTGTTGGTATTCGTCATATACTGTTTTTGTGAAAATTTGTTGTTCAATCATATGAATGTATAAAAAACAAAGAATCTGTTCATAAATGAATGGGTGTTATTTTGTTCAAATATAATATCTTTTCTAACTGAATGAATGTGATGCTAAATGAATCTTGAAATTTTATTAATATGATATTTAGATGAGCATATAAATTTTCAGATTGACACTGGTCTGGAAAACTTTTGAACTTAAACATTTACAAACAAACAATGATTCAACATTTCTTTTCAAATAAACAAACACAAAAATAAACAATCATTCTTCCAAAACAATCAATATTTTCAAAACAAACATTCACAAAATCAATCAATGACTTTTTGTAAATCAACAACACCAACACAATCAAAATCATAGCAATCAAAATCATAAAATTTTCAGATAAGAAAAACCTCCAACAAAATCAAAAGAATTTCTTAAAAAAATTTTCAAACATTAAAACATATTTTGATCTTAAGGATTTCATCCTTAGACTACCCCAATCACTACTTGACAAGGTATAATGCCCTATGTGGTCTCCATATCCAAGTGTAACTCAAAAACTCATAAATATCAAAAAATGCTACAACTTTTCACAACACCAAATCAACAAAACAATCCGACAAACCAAGAACTTTAACATAAACATGATGCACAACAAACCTAATTTGCACTTCTTTGGGTTCGTCAGCTCAACGCACCAACATAATGGGAATAGGTTGTTTTTTAATCCATCAGACTAAGTATCTTCTTGACTCGGTCTATCGCACACCAAAAGAAGTTTTTTTTTATCCATCGGTAGTTGGAGCACTTCTCACACGACACCATCATGATATAGTCAAGTTAGTCGACTTCAAATCAGTCAGGGCTGATTTTGGTTGTCAATCATTTGAGCTAGTAAACCTGAGATGCAACAAATCACATATTGTCCCTTTCAGTTTAGCCTATTATAACCCTTCTTTGAATTTTCTTTAAGTCCATTGAAAATTAGAGTACACCCCACACGACACCAACAAAATGTGATTAGGTTGATTGACCTCTCTATAATCGTCAATCTGTTGAGTTAATAAATCTGGTTCGTAGTATGTTTTACTCACTTAGTTTACTCATCACACAGCATAATAGCTTCATCGAACTTAGTTTGATATTATTCAAACTCTCCACAAATTTAGTTTTGAACCATTGGAAGTTGGAGTACACCTTACACAACACCATCATGATGTGACCAGGTTGATCAATTCCAGATCAATCAAGGTTGGTTTTGTGGATTAATACTTTAAGTTGATAATTTTGGGTTATAAATCTCCTAACAGACTTTCTCTCAGTCCAACCTATCGCACAACGATAAGTTATCTTGTTCCTTCCTTCAGAGCTTGTCAGGTTTGGTTGGTCTACATCCGGCCCCCACAAAACTGACACCTCAGTTGAGTAAAATTAGGATAGGGTTATGTATATGTAACCACTCCCTAGAGTTAGTCATTGCCCGACTTTGTGTCGAAACGCTGTACTTTAAGTTTGAGTGGACTAACTCACTAAAGTCAGTAGTGCCAGCTGATGTTGACAGATTTCCAGGTGCAATCAATTCAGCATTTTAGACTTGTAAATCTAGCATTGGTCAATGGGCGCATTTCCAAATCGTATAGTCTACTAAATCCCTACATAGTAAACTTTCTTTTCTCCAGGTTCATAGAATGTTAATCAATAAGAGGTTGGTCATAGAGTCCATGCCTTGGCTAATTAAACCTAGAGTACAACCACTATCATCTAGCACAGTCATTAAATTCCAAGGGAAAAGACAGTTATATCTAATTTGGCGTTGAACATTCCTTTCCACAGATCTAGATAATGATTCATCAGAAGTAGGAGCACACCTCATACGACACCATCACGATGGGACCAAGTTTGTTAATCTAATCACAATTGCGGCTGTTGATATAGGTTAATGTTTTGGGTTAGTAATTTTGAGTAGAGATAAAACTCCTTAACTCAATCTAGCTCAATGGACATCGAAGGTATATCTTTACTCTCTCAGATTCGTTAGTTTTGTTGACGCATCGACCTCAATAGGGATTGAGACCTTCGCTTTGTAAATCTAGGATGGGTCCTAGTATTGTCATTGCACAATGCCAAGTTAGGATCTCCAAGTCTATCTAATGTGGACTAGAAGAACAGGTTATTGCATTGGATTTCCATTATCGTAATTAAGCCCTAACGCGGCCCCTACACTGAGCATCCTGGTTCATTGCTTTTACTGTATTTTCGGGCATCGTAAGATAATGCCTTGACTAATCTAAACTAAGTTTAGAGCAAGAAACATCCTTGCCACAAACCTTTATTGGGTTTTTTCATGGAATACCTAAATAATAAATCAACATAAACCAATTAAATCAACATAAATCAACACAAAACTCTCCCTTCTCAGTTCATTGACCTCAATCCCCGCAGAAAATTAGATAAGTCAATATACTGATTATGTAAACTGAGTAGAGTATGTGCAGCTCTCTGGAATAGTCATTACACATAGCAGAAGAACCCTTAGAAGCCCAAAGACCGATGGCCAACTTCTAAAACAATCGGGAGCTTAAGATAAACATCAGTTCTTGGACTATCTACTTTAAACTGACCACCTGACTTGTCTTCTGTTTAGATCCCCATATCAAATATCCTGAATAAGTCGCCCCTATGAACCTCTCCAGGTGGAGAATAAGTTCTTGTACCCTCTTACTTAAAGTGTCCATGCACAACACAAATTCACATTGCAACTCCTTAAAACAAACCCCTAAAAAAATCAAACCAAATAATTTACCAACTAGTCATCCGGGCATTATCCTTCCTGATCTAGTCGTTCTATCTATCTTCAAGGTTGAATGTTAGTCCTCGTGCTTTCCTTCCTAGTATAAACACTTTCTCTCAGTTTCCTGACTATCTTTTAGGATGAATGGTAAGCTCCAACACTATCCTTTCTGATCTAGTTGACCTGTTCACCCCATTTAGTAGATGTAAATCCATATCAGTCTTTCAACCTAAAATGTCCAGGTAAATCTGAAATCTCCAACGAATCCTAAACATTATAATTTACAAAATTCCAACTTCAAATTTCTAAAATATCCAAATCAAATAAATTTCATTTAAACTTCAATGATTGTTTCGGTCAATGCAAAAATGTGCGGCGTACTTTGAATTGTTGACCACATGGGAGGTCCATTTGTTGGTCTCTTTTTAGGTCACATGAGACTTGTACAGGCATAACCCCTTCGTCTGGTGTAGACATATTGGCCAAAATTGTCCTTGCCCATTTTCTTAGCCTAGCGTGGTCACGTCAGGTCTAGGCATGACCACGCCCAAAAGTTCCTCAACGTGGGCACGCCTCGCCTGAGTGTGACCACGTCTGAAAGTTTCTCGGTGTGGTCATGCCAACCCTGGGTGTGACCACGCACAGGTATAACTGGAGTGACCACTCTGCTTGGCCACAATGCTTGACATGCCAGTTATCCGTCGCCTTCGTCTATAGATCAGACCACGAACCGTCGTGTTGTTTCACCGACGACAATCTGTGGCTCATTAACGGTCCTGATTCATCTCTGTCACCAATGCGCCCACTAATCAAACGACCAAGAACGCTCAGCCACCACTTTTCCCAGCCTATAAATAGGCAGTCTTTGGCGCTCTCCGGAACAACTCAACTCTTTGACACTTACATCATACTACCTGAACAGAGGAAGAAGGAAAGTATTCCTCCTACGAGCCTCCACATTTGGTCAACCTTCTCCTCTCGGTAAGCTTTCTGTTTTCTTGCTCTTAATTTAAGTTTTTTTTTACATTCATAAGTTTTAAATTGATTTTAGACTAGGTCAATCAACTCGATAGCCTTGAATTAGGCTTGGATTTGGACTTGAATCAGATCGACCCGAACCCAGCATACCCTAACTTGTCTAAACTGAGTCTAACTTAGGCCAACCATCAAAGCTAATCCAATCCCTAAACCAAAAACCTAATCTAACTTGAGCCCTAAACTAAACCATGAACCTAAACTAAAACCTAGTTCAAACCTAAAACTAAACAAATGACAAACTGAAACAACATTAAACCTGATTCAAGCCCTAACCAAGACTTATGTTGAGTTAGATCTAACCCAAACTCAACCCTAAATCTAACCCAAAATAAGCTCAAACTAAACCCAACTCAAACTTAACCCAACTTAGGACTAACCTAAACCCAACCTGGACTTGACTCAAACCCTAAATATAACCCAGGCCTGACCCGACCAAGACCTGACTCAAACCATAAAACATAAAACCTAATCCAAGTCTGACCTAACCCGTACCTGACTCAAACCGTAAACCCTAAACCTAACACAGGTCTGACCCAGCCCAGACGTGAACTAAAACCTAACCAAGGTTTGACCCAACCCAAACCTGACCCAAAACATAAACCTAAACCAGGACTAACTGAAACAAGGCCTAATCCAAACCCTAAACATAACCTAGGTCTGACCCAACCCAAACCCTAAACCTAACCTAGGTCTGACCCAACCCAAATCAAACCAAAGTTAACTCAGGGCGGCCTAGATTAACCCGAGTAAACCCGAATCAAACTCAACCCGTCAAAATTGGGTCAGCTCAACTTAACTCGGGTCAACCCGAACCAAAACCAAGTCAACTTGGGTCAACCCAGCCTAACCCGAGTCAGACCTAGTCAAACCAAACTCAACCGAGCTTAACTCGGGTCAACCATAGTCAAACCCAACTCAACAGAGCCTAACTTGGGTCAACCATAATTAATTTTTTTTATTTATTGAAAGTGTCTTATCTATCGAAAAATCTACAAATTTTTAAAGTTTTGTTTAGGATGCTTTTATATAAATTTGACAACGGAGAAATTGTATGAGTATCCTCCATATCCAAGAGAAATTTGAGATAGGTCTCTCAAATAAAGAGAATAACCCTACAAACAAATCCAATGAAAAGTGGACCCGAAGGAATTAATTCAAATGATTGTAAGAAAAGCTCATCAAATGAATTGTTCATAAGACACCTAATCACAAAGAGATTAGAAAATTTTATTTTATCCCCAATTTGAAAATGATTTTTTTTTAATTAACTATTTTGATCCATCCAATATTGTTTGTCCATATAGTTGAGGGCAAATTGCCATATACATTGAATATTTATGGTAGGGAGCTTTATCGATTAATGCAACTAAGCAAGATGAATAAAAAATTGACTTAGTGTAATTGACCTAAAGTTGACTTAATAGTAGAAATAATGATTAAATAGGGATTAACTACATACACAAAAAGGTAGTGGCAAGAATCTCAAAATAGATATCAAAGTGCTCAAAGCATAATTCATATAAAAAAGGTATCAATCACATATAATAGATACCAAAACAATTACATATAATCTTGAGAAATGTAAGCATTATTAGGTACTAAAAATTACAACTATTTTACAAAGTTCTTGGGCTTGAGAATAATTTATTATTGTAATTATACTAAGTAGCGCTTGATTATAAAAAGAAAAGAACAAAAATATTCAAATAATAAATACTAGTGAATTTGGGATCATTGCCATGAGCTACTTCAAATAAAAAGTTGAAAAATGAAAATAAATATAATGACCAATATCTGTTGTTAGTTAATGAATTTCCCATGGCAAAATAGGTATATTTTAACCCTTAAATTAAACTTTCTATGAAGAGAAAGATTAAAATCTACCACAGCAGTCTTCAATAATGATTTATCTACAAAAGGTAAATCATAGTTGCAAGCTGATTATGATTAAATAACCAATATGGGGGTTCAAATTTGAGTCCTTATCCCCGTACAAAAAAAAAAAAAAAAAAAAAAAAAAAAAAAAAACTAAGAAAAGACCAAA